>JAPEUT010000290.1:0-35387 GCA_027946375.1 Neodidymelliopsis sp. IMI 364377
GGGGGGAGTAGGGGGGAAGTGCGGGCTGTGGTGGCAGGTGCATTGTGAGAGGTGAGGTGGTGGGGTTGGAGATGTAGAGGTCCGTCCTTCTTCTGCGCGGATGATGTCGTTGACGACGTTGTGGGCGACGCGCAGTTGGCGGATTTCCTCCTGCATGGCGGATTCGAGGACTTGTTCTTGGTCTTGGATTAGGGCGCGTTTTTCTTCGTAGTCGGCCATGCGGGCTGCGTCTTTGCGCCAGTTGCCGCGCCACCAGTTGCGCCATGCGTGGCGCCGGGCGGCGCGTTTGTAGATGCGCGCGTTGTAGCGTTCTTCCCAGTCAGCGGCTCGTTCGGTGCGCGTGCGGAGGCTCGAACACTTGTGTCGCACTACCGCGACTAGACAGCCGCAGCATAGAATGCCGAGTGCGACTTCAAGCGCGACAAGGTAAGGAGCTGGGCGCTGCGGACGTGGGGGCAGTTCTCCGGTGTTTCCAGCGTATGGGCGGGGCTCTGCCTCTGCTTTCGAGTCTGTGTTTGAGGCGGCAACATTCGAGTCCGCGTGTGAGGCGGCAACATTGATGCTACCATACCTCTGCGAACCCACGTGAGCTGACGCGTACACTTCCTCCGGACGACCCATGTCTTTGGATTGGTCGTCAGGGCGTAAGCGTAGATAGACTACTCGCCATGCACCATGGGCTTTGCCAGCGACAGCCTTGAGTACGCAGCTAATGCCGTCGCAGTGCTTCAACTCCTCAGTAAAGCACTTGGCCTCCTTTCGGATCTGTGAGTTGATGTACTGCTTCTTGTTGGCTACTGCTTGCTGGATCAGTTGGAGCTCAGCTTGAAGTGCTCTGAGCTCGCGGATCTCGTCCTCAAGAGACGACGGTGCGTCGGTGGTGGCGCCGCCAAAGACTAAGCGAAGGTTTGCCGGCGGGTCACGCCAGATGTCAGATAGCTCAGGTGTTGGGTCTGGAATGGTTTCAAGTCTGAGGAGTGTGGGCGGCGATGAGTTTTGTCTGAAGGAGACTGTAAAACCAGATGGTGTATTGATGGGTACGCCGTCTATGGACTTGATGTTGACTGTCAGGATTTGGGCAGCCTGATCCGCCTCCGCGTTACCGTGAAGACAGGTCGAGTTCCATTCAAGAGCCAAGTCGCTTTGGGGAAGCTGTTCATCCTGCTGGAGGTTTGCGAGACTGGAGTACTGGTAGGATCCTGAGCCAGATGCGTAGTCACCTTCCCATTCTTGAGGAAGAGGCACGCCGTTGATGGTAATGTTAGATGAGCCACAGGCCTCGTCGTGTGAGTGAGCAGTGAAGTTCAAGATCTGTGGATGTCAGATACGCAAATAGATGCCTGAAGTGGGCCTTACAAGTGACTCGTCATCCTGGTCCGTGTGACCTTGGCCAAGACAGCCGGTGCAGGGCACGCTGAAGGTAGCTTGCGCGTAATTCTGCTGGAAGTCTGTCGCAGTTCAGCAGCTGCCTAGAGACGTGCAAGAGGCGGATATATAAGAGTGGACCATACCTAGCTGCAAGGGCTCGTTGTGTGGTCGAGCAACCTCACCGTGGCTGGGAAGCGCAGCGGCAAGCACGGGTGCAACGCACGCGACGGCGGACAAGACTTTGGATTTGAACGAGCGCATACTGAAGAACTGAACAAAAGGCGCAAGAGACGAGGCAGGAAAAGATGAAAAGGTCAACAAACGCACCACCACCACACAGCACACAGAGAGTGCGACTACTGGTGAAAAAGGGGAGCTATTGTCCCAGTTCTTGAGGATCAGGCAGAAGGGCGGCACCCCGGAAGTTTAAGACTGTCAGCGTGGCGCAGTACCGGTCACGATTTTAGCCCAGATGCCCGAGCCGTAGATGTGATGAATGACACGGAGCAATATTGAAGGTGTTTCAGGTGAGCTGCATACAGTGCTGCTGTGATTGTTGCTACAGAATCGAAGTGTTACTGTCGTCGAGGCCATCTGGCAGGAACCGTTCGTGAGGCTTCTCTTCACCGGTTCAGGCGCCCCATGCAGATCAACGCTTGAAGCGCCAGGATTACAAAGTTAAGTGTTGTAAGTGTCTGCTCATGACATGTTGTCATGATCTGCAAGCATAGTGATAGCAAAGGAATTGTTCGCAAGATGTCGTTGTAAATGGATCGCTGCTGGGTAGGGCTGAGCGCGCCAAGAGTTCGAGCGCATGGACTAGTCGATCCACAGCGGCCTTGACGACAACACTGTCGTTGACGCATTGTACAAAGCACCATCTTCCTACGACCAAACTTCTTGTCGAAGCTTTGTCACGTGCAGCTTCTAATCCTATTATTCTCTTTGATACGCGCCCATACCTACGAGCAGCGACACTATGGTACGTCACGTTGCGCCAGCCAGAGCGCCCGCCAGAGCGCCCCTCCAGCACCACTGACGCGCATTGCAGCTTCCTTTGGGCCTTCTCACGGCCGCGACCGGCCACCCTATGCTGGTCGAGCTCAAGAGCGGCGAGACACTGAACGGATTGCTGGTCAACTGCGACACATGGATGAACCTCACATTACGAGAGGTTGTGCAGACAAGCGCGGACGGCGACAAGTTTATGAGGCTACCTGAGATCTATGTTCGCGGAAGCACGGTTAGTGTGTTGGGAGAAGAGACCGGTGTCTTGCGCTGACATCACGCAGATCAAGTACTTGCGGGTACCAGACGAGATCATCGAAGTTGTCAAGGAGCAGCAGGTCAAGGACCAGGCGCAAAGAGGTGGCCGTGGCGGCATGCACTCACGAGGGGATCACAGAGGAGACCGGGGAGGCCGAGGTATGCGCGGACGTGGCCGAGGACGTGGAAGGGGCGGCGGCGGCGGTGGTAACGCATGAGGTTCATAACGGCAACAACATGGATTTGCAAAAGGCGAGCATCGCGACGAAATTAGCCTTGGACGGTCAGCAGCCGAGCGAACACAGCATGGAGCAAAACATCGCACAACGACCATGCGCACCCCGGCGTCCATCCGAGCTGAAATACGAATGATACCCTGGCATCTGGCACAGACATCTGATGTGGTGTAAAGTTGTGAAGCTGTAGTTGTTTGTGTCTTGGCGATTCCATGGAGCAGCTGGTTGAATAGCTGCAACAGGAATCGACGGTTCATCACTAATACTCACTTCCTCTCCCGACACTCTCACCGCACTGAATGACCAATCACACACGCACACCTCAACAGCATGTACCTAACGCTGCCAGGGTTGTCCTATTCCGACTTTCTTGGCCAGTATGCACGCTAAAGCGGGGTCACCCGTCATACTATCGAGCTTACTCGAGCCTGACTACAATTTCTCAACATGGGTATATAAGATCCTGAGGATCTCACTACTAGCTTGCAGCATTTACTATATTGCCGTCTTCGAAATCAGATTGCCAGACTACACGAGGGTCGAAATTTCACAACATACATAAATCAAGCCATGACTAGCTTCACTATCTCAGATTCGAAGCTTGACCAAATCAAAGACCAGGTTGTCCTGATCACTGGTGTGACGGTCCAATCCCAACTCAGGATAACTGCTCACACACGACAGGTGCTTCGTCAGGGATTGGTCTTGCAACTCTTCGTCGCATCGTCAAGCATGGCGGCAAACCGTATACCGCGGATCTTAATCCCTTGCCAGAGCCCGAGGCGGCTTCGGTGCCCTTCAAAAGAGTGGACGTGACAGATTGGCAACAACAAATCGAGCTGTAAGTGGGGAGTATCTTCACAGACAACAGCTCACCTATGTAGATTCAAGGCTGCCAAGGAATATTATGGCAAGATTGACCATGTCTTCGCCAATGCTGGTATCGCACCAACGGTTTCCCTGCTCGAGGAGGATGTAGACGACAATGGTGATCTTCTTCCACCGAACCTCAAGACTATCAACGTCAATCTGCTCGGTTGCATGTATACCGTCAAGCTAGGCATCCACCACATCCGCAAGAACCCAAGCGGTGGAAGCATCGTGATAACGGCGTCTGGATCGAGTTTCACAAGATTCCCTGCCACAGATTACAGTAAGCTGTTTCATTACACCAGAGTGCGCAGCCATAGTTGACCTCGTCGTAGCGACGACCAAACACGCCGTCCTCGGTCTCATGCGGTCATTACATGATCAACTGTATCCACAGCTGCCCGTTCGTATCAATGCCATTGCGCCGTCTTGGACGGACACCGGCATTGTTCCTCGCGAGGTCCTTGCTGCACTCGGCGAAGGGAACTACCAGAGTGCAGACGTTGTTGGGCGATCGGTGACCCTGCTTATGGCGGACGACAAGAGGCATGGAGAGCTGGTGTACAGCGAGCGCGGGCATTACATGGATCTCGAGAACGGCGAGAAAGGGTACCATCGTCTGACAGCTGACATGTTGGGCGTCGAGAATGAAGGTGACCTAAGTGAGCTGAAGGTCATGAGGGAGTTACTAAAGGTGGAGGTAGCGGGGAATGAATGACGGCGCTGATGGAAAACCTCAGGATGTCTGCGGTGTGGAGCTTGGTCATCCTTCGCTCACCCCGTGGGGAAGATAGCGTCTCAACCATGAGCGGAGTCATCAAGCTCCAGATCTCGCTCCGTACTTGTATTCTAGCTCTTCTCAGCTTACTCCAGACTCACTAGCTTCTAGTCATCTTGCACGTGGAAGTGATGTGTCGGTGTCACATCTGATTTCGTACAACACTCGAGGTGGTCGAGCCGCATGCTGGCTATGTGTTCTTCCGGCCTGCGTATCAGATCGAAGAATCGACCAACCATTTCAGCCCCAGACAGCCGCTCGTACATGCGTCAATAGTGCGGTGCTTGTTTCGATACCGATATATCCTTTCGAGTCACACTGTTTTGCATGTTTGAGAGTTCAACTCAGCAATGGCTTGCACATCAAGTGATTGGGTAGCCACCAGATAAACAGGGCTGTCGAGAACAGATTCTGGCAGACCAGCTGTTCAGAAGAATTGTCTTGATGTACCGGTACTGGAAAGTTAATTAATAATCGACGATATGGGACTTGGCTGCGTCCGACGTGCTTCATGGTCCCTACAAGTTGAATTCGACTAGCCTCGACGAATCCGTGCACCTCCCGAGATCCCACGTCACGTCTACTGCTTCCTTTCGCGAAGGTGCCAGACGAATCGCGCAACTTGCGTCGACAAACCGAACACGGTCATCAAACCCTAAATCTCGGCTTCGAGGGTCGTGGCGCAGCGGGGTAACGAGCAGCTGGGATCCGGGCTTCGCGACACTGCATCCGACGTTTTACAGCATCAAGTACCGACACTGGCTTCCGATCCCATTCCCAGCAGCCGGCGTAGAGCAGATGCCCCAGACTCTGGGGTCCCCGCGGGGGCGGGCTGTGAGTGGTCCATGCCTCGCCATCGTGGCCTGCACGTTCCCCACTGCAGCTAGCATCTCCATAACCCGCGCCGCCTAGCGCTGGAGAACCTCTGAATTTGGCTTTCGCCAAGCTGAGCTACTGTCGGTGGATTCCATGCGACTGATAAGGTATAAAGAAAGGAGGGTGCACCGTTTCGGACTGCCTTCATCACAGACCGTCAATCTCTCATCACTGCGCTGTGCGACGGGCACCATCCACCATGGCTGAGACACACCTTGAGAAGAATACTACAAGTCTTCATGAAGACATCAAGAGCGACAATACACACACTGTAGCTGAACACGGCCATGCCGCCACTGATATGTATGTGTGCTCTCTTCGTATTGAAGCCATCCTAACGCTTTCAGCTATGGCAATGCGATCCTCACCTTCGATCCAAAGGCCGAAGCAAGGCTCAGATTGAAGATCGATCTCTACATCATTCCTACAGTAGCTCTGCTTTATCTGTTCTGCTTCATCGACAGAGCAAATATTGGAAATGCTCGTCTGGCCGGTCTTGAGAAGGATCTGAAGATGACAGGCTATGACTACAACAAAGTGTTGTCAGTCTTCTACATCAGTTACATTGTTTTTGAGGTGCGTAACCAGAACGGCGCGTTGAGCACATGGGAAAGATGCCGCGCGACGAATCACGTGACTGCCGGAAGAATACTGACACTCTGATAGATCCCATCCAACATCGCCTGCAAATGGATCGGTCCCGGCTGGTTTATTCCTGGCATCTCGCTCTGCTTTGGTATTGCATCTCTAGGTACTGCGTTTGTTCATGATGTTCACAGCATCTGTGGTGTCCGCTTCGTCCTCGGCATTTTCGAGGCTGGTATGCTGGTGAGTTAATCGAACTTCACGCGATCGATCTTTGACAAGTACTGACTCGCATGCCAGCCAGGCATTGCGTATTTTTTAAGTAGGTGGTATCGTCGCTCTGAGCTGGCGTTCCGTCTGTCGCTCTACATCGTTATGGCTCCTCTGGCTGGCGCCTTCGGTGGTTTACTGGCTTCTGGCATCCTCACACTCGACCATTTTGGATCCCTTCACCGCTGGAGAATGATCTTTGCAATTGAGGGCATTATCACTTGTATTCTGTCCATCATTGCCTTTTTCACGCTTACGGACCGCCCCGAGACTGCTAGGTGGCTCACACAAGAGGAGAAAGATCTGGCCATTGCCCGCGTCAAGTCTGAACGCGTTGGACAGAACGAGGTTCTTGACAAGCTCGACAGGAAGAAGACATTCCGTGGAATCTTCAACCCTGTCGTTCTTGGCACATCCCTCATCTTCCTCCTGAACAACATTACCGTGCAAGGTCTCGCCTTCTTTGCACCCACAATCGTCAGGACAATCTACCCACACAACACTGTTGTCCAACAGCAACTCCGAACCGTACCACCTTACGTCGTTGGTGCGTTCTTCACATTGCTCTTCCCCTTCCTCAGCTGGCGCTTCGACAGGCGCATGATCTTTATGATTGCCGGTGCTCCTCTTATCATGATCGGTTACATCATGTTTCTGGCCAGCCATGAAGGCCAGGTACGTTACGGTGCCACCTTTCTCATCGCTTCTGGCGCCTTCGCGTTTGGTGCTCTCTGCAACGCGCAGGGCTCCGCAAACGTCGTCTCAGACACTGCCCGTGCTTCTGCCATTGGCACGATCGTCATGTTCGGCAACATTGGAGGTTTAATCTCAACATGGAGCTTCTTACCTTTTGATGGGCCAAATTATCATATCGGCAATGGGTTGAACCTGGCAACGAGCAGCACCATCTTGATCACAAGCACTGCGCTGTTGTTCTGGATGAAGATGAGCAACTCCAAGCGAGCAAAGACTGACGTGGACGCTGAGCTTGCAGGCAAGTCGGCTGGCGAGATTGAGGACCTTGATTGGAGACACCCTTCGTTCAGGTGGAGGCCTTGAAGTTTCCAACCTCAGGTTGGCTTTCCATGAGACTATGTTTCTCACATGCACATATCTATCTTCGTACATAGCTGTGCGATAATAATGATCGATTACTCCACGTCACCAAATTCAACTAACACTACTTAGTCATTTTCTACTACATAGTCTTACATTATTAAACGCGTGGACATTCCAACAGACGAACAGCACTATACGAAAGAAGCCAATCTACAAGATGTTGTGGTTTTTGCTGAGATTATTGTGTTTGCTGTTTAGAAATCCTAATGCGAGAAAGGGAGGTCGTGGTGATAGCCATGATGCCTCCCGACGGCTCCAACGAGCATGCTGCCGTTTCGTCAGAAGCCGAGAGAACTCGAGAGCTCGAAACAGCTGGAGGATGACGGTATCGATTGTGAGAGCGAAGATTGCGAAGACGATCTTGACTGAGTTCGTTGAAACATAGAAGAATCGTCTAGTAGAATTTTCTGCCTCCTGTCTTGATCTTTGCCACTCCGAACACTTCTTGAGTAGTTTTCTCACAGATATCGACAGTAAAGGCAGAAATCGATGTCGACGCGCGATAAGAAATCAGTATCCCTGCTGTCTCGCTTCCCCGCAGCTTAGACCCACTACAGCGGGAGCATGCCGAGGTCCGTCTCGGTTTCGTCATCCCATATGAGCGACAATCCAAAGAATCGTAACAGTCGTGTCGGCTGGATAATAGTAATCTTACACACGTTCAATCCGTTTCCATTCTCCTCTGCCATTGCCTCTCTAGATGCTCGACTGAAACCATTGTGAGATCTCACCAACAGATTCCCGACACAGCATCAACAACATCGATACAACCATGCCCTCCGCAATCGCCATCAAGCAGATCGAAGGCAAGCCCGGGAAAGTCTACTACCCACTCGAAAAGATTACGATTCCTTCTCCCGCACCAAAAGACAACGAAGTACGTCAAACCCACACTCCACACCCTTCAGCACACTAACCCTCCCCACCCAGGCCGTCATAACCCTCACCGCCGCCGCCCTCAACCACCGCGACCTCTTCATCCGCCAACACCTCTACCCGGGCACCACATTCGGCGTGCCCCTCCTCGCCGACGGCGTAGGGCTCGTAACCACCACCGGATCCTCCCCTTCAGCCAAACGCTGGCTCAACAAGCGCGTCATCCTCAACCCTGGCACAGGCTGGAAAGACTCCCCCGACGGTCCTGAAGCCCCAAAGGGGTATGCGATCCTTGGCGGCACGAAGTCCAACCCCGCTGGCACACTCGCAGAACATATCACGCTCGATGCGAGCGAGCTGGAGGAATGCCCTGAGCACTTGAGCGACGAGGAAGCGGCGGCGCTTCCGTTGACGGGATTGACGGGCTGGCGTGCGTTTCGGGTGAAATGCGGAGATAACGCTACCAAAGGGCGAAATGTGCTGGTTACGGGGATTGGAGGCGGCGTGGCGCTAATGGTGTTGTTGTTTGCTGTGGCTGAGGGGTGTAACGTGTATGTGACGAGTGGAGATCAAGGAAAGATTGATAAAGCAGTAAAGTTGGGTGCGAAAGGTGGTGTGTCGTATAAAGAAAAGGATTGGGAGAAGAAGTTACAGGGCATGTTGCCGAAGGAGAGGAAATTCCTGGATGCTATTGTTGATGGAGCAGGTGGTGATGTTGTTAACAAGGGGAGTCGTTTACTAAAGGTACTGTTTCCCCTCCTCCCCGAACCGACCCTTCCCCACCAATCATTTCACTAACATACAACTCCCAGGCTGGCGGCATCATCTCCATCTACGGCATGACCATTTCCCCGAAAATGGACTTCCTCATGAGCGCCGTGCTGCGCAACATCGAAGTCCGCGGCTCAACCATGGGCTCGCGCAAGGAGTTTGCCGACATGGTCGCTTTTGTGCGTGAGAAGAAGCTGCGCCCTATTGTGAGCCGTAGTGTGCATGGGCTGGATATCAAGCAGATTGATGGCCTGTTTGAGGATATGAAGAGTGCGAGTCAGTTTGGGAAATTGGTTGTGACGTTGGGGGAGGGGAAGGGGAGTAGGTTGTAGATCTTGTTCATCAGGTTGATCGTGGTTGGGACACTGGAGAGTGTAGGTGTAAAGAAAAAGATTTAGTTGCAGATTCAGGATATGAAGATTTCCAGCGTAACATTGTCATTTGAAAAAATACTGTCAATATGTATATTGGCGCTGCAGTCGAATGTATTACGTGTACAAGAATCACAGTCTCTACATCTATGAGGCTGCTCAACCTAGAGTCGATATCTTCGTTGCATTTCCAGGCAACTTGCACCTTAGCACCGCGCCGGGCCACGTCCTCAGATCCGTGCCATTGTTCCACATCGGCTGGTAAGGTAGCTGATTGATGTTCATATAAATGTATCCATCCGCTGCGATACTCGCACCGTCAGGCCAAATGATTCTTGGATCTCTCACAAATGGATGTGTCTGCAGGTCTTTCGGATCATAGTAGTAAATGGCGTTGTGCTCGGGAATCAACTGGTAGATTAGGCCACTGGAGTCGCCTTCGAAGCCGTTGGCGTTGCCGCCACGCTGACCGTGATTGGTGACATTGTTCGCGGCCTCGATCTCAACGAGTGGGTCGGTAGGAGGCGCGAGCAGATTGGCAGTGGGAATGCTGTAGAGGTAGTTGGTGGTCAGGGCAGAGTAGTACATTCGAGAGCCATCAGGATTGAGTTGTAACCCATCGAGACCTTCGCGCAGTGTCTGAATGGGCATGCCGATTGTCTTTTGGTAGAAAGGTCGCCCTTGGTAGCTCGGCACATCGCGATCTACTCGGAGAACACTTGGGTGTTGAGTGAGTCGCCGCCAGCTCTCACCAGTACCGAGATCGAGCATGATAAAGCCAGGCCGTCCTTCGTCGCTGCTGTCGACAATGTACGCCACGCCTTGACCGGAAGCTGTAACGTTGGTACGTAAATCAAAGCGGATGTCGTTCATGTATGAATCCGGGAAATGCACGCTTGCAGGGAAGGTGTATGTTGCATAGACAGTGTCGTTCGAGAGGTTGATGCCGATGATCTTCGGTCCGCCAGGCTGCGCATACGGCATTGTAGGAGCACCACTGGAGTCCATAATCGTAGGTCGGCCAGTGTCGACGACCCATAGAGTCTCTGGTCGCTGAGAGCTGGCTGGGGTAATGTAAACAGCTTGCACAGAGATCAAGCCCGTGCTATTAGCACTGCCGAACTCGATGCCGTTCCAAGTCGTATTTAGCTGGCTGACCGGAAGGTTCAGGCCCGCAGACGGGTATGGTCTCTCAGCAGTCTGATTGACGGTTTCACCGAGCGTGAAGGTGTAGTTGCCACGCGTGTACGATGCGAATATGCGTCCAGTGGATGACACTGCGATGCCAATGGGCCATTGCTCGTAGTAGTAATGGACTTCTTCGATTTCTGGACCGTAAGAGCCAGAATCGGTGCGCAGTATCGTTTGGGATGAGTTCTGGAAGGTCACTTGAGCAGTAGCAACTGCGATCAAGCCAAGTGTAAATGCTATGAGCGACTTCATGATGGCTGCAAGTCAAAAACGACGCACTCGCGTAGGATTTCGGTACTGAAGCAGTAAGTGAATGTGCAAGACGGCAACGCCAACCTTTTACATGCTTGTGCCCATGATGTCACGGTGACAATCACGGATTTAAGCTGTTGACAGCGTCAATTCCCGGACTCAGATTGCTGTTATTTGTTCACAGATCTATGATGCGGGGAGCACTCCGGACGCGTAAGGGTCGGGTCGTACCTGCATAAGCGGCTACGCCACGTCATCGTCACATTCGATAGCCATTACATTTCATGTCTCCACGTCTCGGAGGTTGAAGCCAATGTCAAATAAAGTGATTTGAACAGTGGAAGCAAACGGGATTTCTGCGTTCTATCTTCTATCACCCAAAAAAAATTGACACATATCGTAGTTTCAATTGAAAGACAACGCCAATCACACGCAGAACTATGGGTAGGGATCACAGTCTTTACACTGTAAATACCTCCACAAGTCCCTCGGTGAACTGTGGCGGATACAAAGTCATAGCATTCTGCTCCCCTAGTTACTTTTTACGCACCGCAAGATGTCTTGTAATATTTGCTTCTTTGCGTATATCTTTAAAAATGTAGTAGTACATCTAATATTATCACATTCAATTGTCTTCGAAGGGTCGATTTCAACAACATCGTTGTGAACTTCTCGCTGATATTGATCCATATTAGCGCTAAGACCGAAGGTAGATTTACGAGTACCAAGTGCACAGTTGTACTAAAGGTTATGCTTGCAGTTGAAGTGGTTTCTTCGATGACCAGCAGTGCGGAATGATGCGTTGCAAGTAAAACACAGGGAATGTTTGTGCCTACAAAGTCTGGAACATCTGGCGTTGTTCTGATGATTGAGTATACCGTATCTGGAGATCCAGTAATAGAGTCTGATAAGCAAGAGCTGTCGTGCTGTTTCTGCGTAGCATCTGCAGATTTCCATAACCTTGATTACAGCACATATGCTAACACTATTGAATTCCTGAAATCAGGTACTCGCAAACACAAAGAGGTGAAGCTGATAATGGCGAAGGTCTCATCTTGTGGAGGACAGCTCGACTTCCTAGCTGAACGTGACTGGAGAGCCGGATTTGGACGATATTCGACCTGTTGGGGATCTATGTAGCTTTTAGTTCTGCCTCTCCCTAAGTTCTATTTAGGAATGTCTATTCTGAACGTAGAACCGTCTTGTCCACTCTGGTAATCTACGTGGGGACTGTTTAATATTATGACTGACAGGTGAGTGATTTTATGATGTACCTGCAGTACCTCTTAGTATGTCATAGGAGATCTAACCAAGCGACCAGGAACGAGGCGTGTTCCTACTATCTGAGGTCGACAACCTGTTTACCTCTCTTACTTTCTAGATAGATCTTCTGTAGAACTAAACCCAGATAGAGAAATCCGGGTTGTGGAGCAGAGTTGCGATATCTTCGAATTACAATCGGAGATAGGTGTAGATGGAGTCCTGATGTTGTTCTTCCATTGTTGTGGAGACAAACATCTACTTCAAGCAACGTCAGACAAAGCTGGAAGGCTGAGTCTGAAGACATGCCATGTGAGCAGCGAATGGCGAGTATCGACGGGTTGCACAACTCTTTGTGCGTTGACCAGTTATTATCGTTCAGACAGCAAAATCCATAGTACGGGTTTATACGTCGGCAGACACAGCATGTAAAGTATATCTGACTGTTGGAAGTATCTCGTACTCATTCATCTATATCTCGGTCTATCATAAACATTGCATTGCATTACCATGATCATAACCCAGGTGCCCGTTCCATATCGCGCCCAAAATGCTTTTACACAATCCCGGTCATGGCTCATTTATGCTTTTCGTCTCTACGACTCCTCAACAGAGTCAGGCTTGGTGGTCTCTGCATCTGTCATCTCGGTGTCCTTCTCTTCTGTTTGAGGGGCCTGGCCTTCCTTCTTGGACTCAGCCTCGCGCTTCTGGCGCTCGATCTCAGCTTGCTTCGCGGCGGCCTCCTTCTCCCACTTCTCGCGCTTTTTCGACTCCTCCTCCTGGAGCTTGTCGTTGAAGCGCTGGATGATGGGTCCGGCGATCGAACGGATGTCCTCCTTCTTGGAAACGTACTGTGCCTTGGAGGCGTCTTCGCCGTCCTCGTACAGCCAGTCCTGTGTAGTGTTAGTTGTCTGCATATGTGTACATCTTGATCCAGACATACCTCAATCTGCTCGAGCTTGGCTGTGAGTTTCGACTTCTCGTCGTCGCTGGCGAAATCAGCGTACTGGTCGATGATCTTGTCCTTGAGCTCGTAGATCATGCTCTCGAGGTTGTTCTTCTCGTTCTCGGTATCTTGGACGAGCTTGTCCTCCATGATCATAGCGTTCTCGCGCTCGGCAGCCAGCTGCCTGGAAGCCTCGTCGAGCGAAGCAGTGCCGGCGGACAGAGGAAGATCGCCCTTCCTCTGCTGCTTCTTCACCTTGCGCATCTTCGGGGGCTCCTTGGCGGCATCCTTGTCAACATCCATCTGCGTGTCATATGTTAGCTCGTTCGATATCGTCCCAGAAGCAGGAAACGCAAGTACAGATTCAGTGCTGAACTTGCGCCGTTTGGCAGAAGACTCCTCGCTGGATTGTTTGTTGCCATGGAAATCAGTAGGAAATGCTGGAAGACGTACATCACCCTCCTTCTTCTCGCCCTCGGGCTCAGGAATAGGCTCTTCGACCTCGACCTCCTCGACGTAGTAACCTGACTCGACGTTCAGGACACCGTGAATGTTCAGGCGGGCCTTGAGTTTGCAGATCATGAAGTCACCCTTGGGGTCCTCCTTGACGCCCTTGACGGAGAAACGACCGATCCAGGGGTTTGTCTTGCCGGGCAGCTGCTCGGGCTTAGCATACTTGGCCTCCAGATCGAAGGCGTGCTTTCGGTAAAAGGTCAGGATCTTGGTGGAGGGCATGACGTTGCCCTTGTTGAAGACAGTCAGGTTGGTGTCCTCGTCGGGAATGTCCTCGGACTTCTCCCAGGTGAACTCAACGGGGTAGTTGACCATGTCGTGGATGGAGAAGTCACGGACACGGAAGACGGGGGAGAGAATGGCGCAGCTGAAAGCGCATCCTCGTGCAACAGCCTCGTCCTGGTTGAGAGTGAAGGAGAGAGTCTTGCCGCCAAAGTAGTCCTGAATAGCGGACTTGAGGGAAGGAACACGTGTGCAGCCACCGACCATCTCGACGTGGTCGATATCCTCGGGCTTGAGGTTGGCCTCGGCCAACGCCTGCTCAATGGGAGCGGTGGCGCGCTCAAGAAGAGGCTTGATCAGCTCTTCCAGCTCCTCACGCTTGAGCATACCACGAACGTCGACATCGTTCATGATGGACTCAACGTTGATGGGAGCCATGTTGTTGGCAGAGAGGACCTTCTTCAGCTTCTCGACACCAGCAGCGAGACGGAAGCGTGCCTTGCCGTTCTCCATGACGTTGATCTTGTACTTCTCGTCGAACTCCTTGGCGAAGTGCTCAACAAGAGCTTTGTCGATGTAGCGACCACCGAAGTGGCGGTCCCACGCACTCGACTTGACGGCGAGCTCGCCCTTCTTGAACTCAACAACGGTGGCTGTGTAGTTGCTGTGTCCGATGTTGACGAAGCAGACACGCTTGGGCTTCTCCTCTGCGGTGGGCAGGTCGAGCTTTGTGATACCGTAGCCGAGAGCGACGGCAGTGTTGTCGTTGATCAATCGCAGGCAGTTAAGACCGGCGATCTGGGCAGCGTCGAGAAGAGCGCGGCGCTGGGCGTCGGTGTACCAGACGGGGCAGGAAAGGACGACATCGTTGACGGGGAGCTTGAGCTCGGTGGATGCTGTCGCGCGCATGCGGGTCAGGTACATGGCTGTGATCTGGGTGGCAGTGAACTGCTCCTTCTTGCCGAGGTAAGTGACCTCAGCACCAACTTGGCCGTTGATGTCGACGAGCGGCGCCGAAACGAAGTCCTGCTCAACCTGGACATCGGGGTCGTTGAGGGAACGGCCGGCAAGGCGAACGAAAGACGAAACGGTGTTCTTGAGGTTGGAGATCTCCTGGTTCTTTGCGGCCTCGCCGATGTATCTGCTCTTGGGTCCAAAGCCGACCAGCGATCTGGGTGAATGTTAGTAAATGCACTGTGCGCAGAGATAGGGTGGAAGCGGTGAAGGACTTACGGTGTTGCGCGGTTGGAGACCTCGTTTGCGATCTAGCTAAGCGTCAGTATGATGTTTGTTGTTTACAAGCCTGGTGATGGTAGGCCGAGCAGTACTCACCACATCGACACCACGGTTGCGCGCAACAGCAATGACGCTGTTGAGCGTACCCAAATCAATGCCCACAACAGACATGTTTACACAGGTTCGCGGGGTATTGGAAAAATGGAAAGAGGGGGTATCAAACGGGGGTGGGAAGAAAAGTTTCGTGTAAAGTCGTTCAGTCTGCAACCACAGCGAAGGTGCTTTGTATGGTTGGAGTGAGTTTGCAGGGCTGGTCTTGCGTGGAAGCAGATAGAAATTCGAGAATCAACCATTTGCCTTGCCCCGCTAACGAAAAGTTGGTGGCATGAATGGCACGTGCGCGGACCCACCGCACCTTCCGTCACCGCCGACCGGGGAGGAACGCGTGAACGCGTCGACCGCCAAAACCGCCAAAACTGCCGTCAGTGCGCCTGTCTCCCAATGTTTGCCAGACGAAGACACCATGAACGACATACCGCCTTATCCCCTTTATAATCGCACCTATAATCTCTACCGCCTGTCACCTCTGCATCACGGCGATGCCCCTCTTCTTGTCGACCGCACCCTTCGAACACACGCAAAGCGACTCAAGGAACAGCTAAAAGGCGACAATGTGCGCGGCGTCCAGGTCGACTTTGGCAGCGCTGATGATACTGCCAAGCTAGGGCCGCTGGAAGAATGTAGTTGGGTTGTAGTTGGGGACGAAGATTCGTGGATCGATCACCACCGCCAGTTGCAGGATTCTGAGACATCCCAGATGAGCCCACCCAACGAGGTGCGCGGTATCGAGGTCAGTCTCGAGTACGAGAAGCAGTCATACAATGCCCTTCTTCTGCGAGATCCCGGCAACACGACTGCGCCAGAAGGCTTCTCGTCGTTGCCGCTACTGTTGGTCAAGATGCCTGGGCCAGTGCGAGAGGTGTTCTTGCACTACCTCAGGACAGCGTTCGATGCGCACGTTGCGCCCCTCAAGCTACCGTCGACTTTCATCACAGCAAGTATGGAAACATACTTCAGACATCTATCTGCGAGCACATCCACGCAATCGATCCAAGACGTCGTTCGTCAGCTGAACGTCCAGCTCGCCTTCCCCAACACCACAACTCTGCTCAAACATATAGACATCGCCATCGCGGCCGCCGATGTCCCTGGTTTCGTCACTCGTGGCAAGTCGTTGCGCGAGAGACCCTTCACTACAGCTCTGTCTAGCTACCTCGCCAAGCACCTCGCCCTGGACGTGTCACACCCAAATGTACAGATATCTCGCATATCATGTAATAGTTTCCACCTGGGTACTGAGCGCCTGAAGCTCGCCGCGCCGGATACGCTTGCCGATACATCTTTCTCAGACGAGGGTGGGGCCTCACAGGATGCAAGCGCAGGCCAGCTGGCGGTGGAGGAGTTTCTTACGTCACTCATCCGAGAAGCTGCCGGCAGTGGAAAATTCTTGCCTGAAGATCTGACGACGAGCCTTAGGGATGGCACGCCGTCCTCGACCGCGAGCACAAAGCCTGACAGAAGGAAACGAGCCGTCAGCGGCGCGGCAGCAGTGAATGGCAATAAAAAGCGTCCGAAGTCGAAGGGTGCAGAAAATGCAAAGATCACAACCGAAGACGATGATATGGACGATCTCTGATGCCAGCCTGAGATTTTTCAAAAAATTGGACGTGACAACGGAGTGAACTTTCGCTGCCCGAACGAGAGCATAGTCGCATCGCTAGAGATGACAAGATCGAGGACACGGCCACCTGTTTATGATACCCACTTTGCAAACATGATACCAAATTCGTACGCTGTTCAATGTCTACCTTCAATCTTTTGGGAGCAACTGTCGTGTCGTTAATTCGACTTGTACGATCGTGGCAACAGATATTGTAAACCGCAATAATCGAGCTCGCCACGCACGCAACCAAGAGATTTCAAAAGACCGATTGAAGTTGAGATTGATTTCGATACGCTGAACCTTCCACTTTAAGCTGCAGGTGTTTACATGAGCCTCTGTCAAAACCACAATCATCGCAAGTTACTGCACCAGACGGTGTTATCCAATGGCTCTTACCGAAAGCAGCTAGGCTCCGGGAGAAATCATTGCACCAATCCTGGCGTGGACATTCACCGCATTGGAGCGTTCCCCTCGAAGCTCATACCACTGGCAGAGCGTCTCGAACACGCATCGCAGCAGAACCTGTGTTCCACAGATGGGTGATTGAGCAGGCACACTATCGTGTCTGTATTGAGCTGCACTAATAGACGCTTGTCTCTAGTCAGCAGACTTATCGCTTCCCCCTGTTTCCTGACTATCCTTTGAGGATTTGTGGGGCGGTGCGCATGCCATAAGGATCAAGCTACAGCGGGACCGTGGGTCGTTCCGCCGCTCACCACCCGTTCACAGACATTGACGTACCTGTCCGGTGAAAGGCGCAGATTATTCGTATCCTGATTCTTGAACCTACCTGCACTGCCACAAAGTGTGCCCCAATGAAAACTGAGTGTGTAGTAAGTTTTGATCAAAGGCTACTCCAAGGAGTTGAAGCATCTCGATACGGGTTTTCTACGGCGCTTACATTACGCTTGTAAATCCCATAGTCGACCGGTGACACTGGGTAAAACAAGACTACGGTATGCCCGTGCTGGCCATAGAAGTAACGGCAGGGATACGCACGCATCCCGATTGGTCAAAATACCTCAGTATGGCTGTCTGAGTAAGAAGCCTGCAGCTTTTGACTAGAGGGAAAACCTGGAGTTTTCTCTATCGATGAGAATTATTGGTGGCTTCTTGCGTCAGGATTGCATTTGATCATGGTGGGGCTCACATGTGCGCATTCATAGCGCGCAGACATCAGATTCTGCCCAAATCGCTCAACGGGCTTGAACATCGCTGGATGTTACTTGAATACAACCACCAGGTATACATCTACCTAGCACGACTATCGGTACTTTGTCACGCCTAGGCTAGCTTGGACCAACGAAACAGTTTACATGAAAACTCCTACACATCATCAAGATCTCGGTGCACCTAGAGCTTTTTTATCAATACAGGGAGTGGGCAGTGCAATTGGCGAGTATTTCAGCCCCAACCCAGGCAACCAGGCAACCCATAAGGCAGCTCACGACATCTGCCCTCCAATTGAAAACAAAAGATCGCCTGGGAAGCCCTACATCATCACACCTTTCAGCTTGGCTGACCATAACAGCTGTTGTATGCAGGGCACTTGAAGCATGAGGACAGGTCGATGTGCCGTTCTCGTATCTGCGAGGCGAGCCGCTCGTTTGCCTCACCAATTGAATGCTCAGATTTCACTACTGCAGATCAGCCACGAAGCAGTAGAAGCTGGAAGTGTGATTGGCCGAGAGGTCCAATGGCTCTTTGACATGATGCAAATTACGCAAACGAGACACCCAATTGCTTCTACAAAACTTAGATGTATGATCGTGCAGTCAGAGCTCTTCGAGGAGCTTACTCCAGCTGACACAATGTCCTGACTGAATAACATATCAGTGGCTTGTATCTCGATACGCGTGGAGACGCGCATATCAAGTCGGTTGTTGGCGCTCATGCATGCCAACCACTGTGGCTTCGGATTCCTGCATCTCAGCGCGGAGCTGCATACCAAGTGGACTTGGTCCTGAAGACATGGCCTCACTGACAGAGTCTGACTATGTTCCTACCGAATCAGGCTCACTAACCTAGGCAACAGAAAACCAGACATGTCAGTCCCCAGACACAGTAAGGACTGACTCTCAGCCCCGGATCTGAACACCTTAACACTCGAATCCCAGAGCCCTAGTTGTAGCTGGAGAATTAGATCAACCATTAGGTTGAATTTTGAGCACAAGCAAACGCAACCACCTATCACCCATCTCTTCTTTCACCACACCACGAAAGTCTTTCAGTCATGAGTGAACAACCGAGGAGATCTCTTCACGAACCAATTGCAGTAATCGGTAACGCGTTCCGGTTCCCTGGAGGCGCCAACACTCCATCTAAATTATGGGGACTTCTACGCGAGCCTCAAGACGTGCAGAGTGCTATCCCCGAAGACCGCTTCAACTTAGAGGGTTTCTTCCATCCGACAAATGACCATCATGGAACCAGCAATATTCGATACTCGTATCTTCTTCACGAAAACCCTCGACACTTTGACGCTCAGTTCTTCGGTATCAAGCCTGTGGAAGCACACGCAATGGATCCTCAGCAGCGTATCCTCCTCGAGACAGTGTATGAAAGTGTCGAAGCTGCTGGACTGTCAATGGATAGTCTCCGTGGTTCATCAGCAGCGGTATATGTTGGACTTATGAGCACCGACTATCTTGATTTGTTAAATCGAGATGTATCACACCTCCCCACCTACGTCGCAACAGGTACCGCTCGAAGCATGATGGCGAATCGCATATCGTACTTTTTTGATTGGCGAGGGCCGTCGATGACAATTGATACAGCGTGTTCGAGCAGTTTGGTCGCACTACACCAAGCAGTCCAGACCCTCAGATCTGGCGACTCTCGAGTAGCAGTGGCTGCAGGAGCAAACCTCATACTAGGGCCAGAGCAATACATGATAGCAAGCAACCTAAAGATGCTGTCGCCAGACGGTAGATCATACATGTGGGATGCCCGGGCTAATGGTTACGCTAGAGGCGAGGGCATCGCAGCTGTGGTGCTGAAGACACTGAGCGCAGCTATAGCGGATGGCGACGATATTGAGTGTCTCATCATAGAGACGGGCGTGAATCAGGACGGCAAAACGCAGGGTATAACAATGCCGAGCGCGTCAGCGCAAGCTTCTCTCATCGAAGCAACTTACAGAAAGGCTGGGCTAGATCTGACAGAAGTTTCTAATCGTCCGCAGTACTTCGAGGCTCATGGTACGTACCATCTCCTTTTCACGCCACACTGGAGTACATCAAGACAAAGCGACGCTTTTGTAGGTGCCGCATCCTGGCAATATAACGGCAGGGCAAGCTCTCGTTGTTATGTCCGAGTAGCGATGTGTATATGCTTGGAATCCCGTTGTCCGTGTACAACGTCATTTTCTGGTACGAGGTTGTATCACGGATGTCGTCGAGTCTACGGCAACGGGCCGACCCTTCAGGGGTCTCCCTTGCTGGCATCATGCACGAGCCACATCGCCTCACGGTGATTAACGCGATCTTGTGTAACGATCGAATACATGCGTTTGTACAGGAAGGTCTACAAAGAAGCTAATGTATCCGGTGGTCAGGTACCGGAACACCCGCTGGAGATCCAATCGAAGCCGAGGCGATCCATACCGCGCTGTTTCAAAACAACACACCAGAGAGCATTACAAGCCCCTTGTATGTGGGCTCTGTTAAGACGATTATCGGTCATGGAGAAGGAGTAGCTGGATTGGCCGCGCTTATCAAGACATCTCTGGCCCTGAAACATGGCATAATACCCCCAAACCGTCTCTTCGCGGACATAGCGCCCACGGTAAAACCATTCTACGAGAACCTCGAAATCGCTACTACGGCCAAGCCATGGCCAGCTCTAGAGCAAGGATCTCCACGACGTGCCAGTGTGAATTCATTCGTATGTGTTGTCTCAAAGAGACTTGGATATCCGCTGACGCCACGAAGGGGTTTGCTGGTGTAAACGCTCATTGCATACTGGAAAACTATACTCCCAACGATAATCGAATCTCAGTTTCGCTTCCAGTTTGTACCCCATTCGTGTTCTCAGCAGTTTCCGGCAAGTCACTTTCTGCCACGGTCGCTGCCTACTTAGAATACCTCGAAGTCAACCCCTCGGTCAACCTGCGCACTCTGACGCACACTCTATGTAACAGAAGAACAACTCTTTCATATCGAACATCTTTCTCGGCCACAAACGTAGATGATCTGCGCGCGAAACTTGACGAGTTCGTTGAGCATGATGGAGAGAAGCAGATAATCGCTGTATCAGGACCCGCCTCGCCTTTGCGTATATTGGGCATCTTCACGGGCCAGGGAGCTCAGTGGGCAGGGATGGCCAGGAAGTTGATCCAGTTACCAGGGGCTGCAAGAATTGTAGAAAATCTCGAGCGTAGCCTGTCTGAACTAATCGACCCACCCAAGTGGTCCTTGAAGGAAGAATTCTTAGCAGATCCATCTTCTTCCCGAATCATGGAGCCTGCTGTGGCCCAACCAGCTTGCACGGCCGTGCAGATCATCCTGGTAGACCTCTTACGCGCTGCCGGCATTAGCTTTTCCGCTGTTGTAGGCCATAGTTCTGGTGAGATTGGTGCTGCCTATGCCGCGGGCTATCTGTCTGCAAACGATGCTATACGTATAGGCTACTATCGCGGTGTACACTTGGGGTTGGTTCAAGGCACTCATGGAGAACCTGGAGGAATGATCGCTGTCGGAGCAAGTTACGACGAAGCGGAGAGGATTTGCGATCTAGAAGAGTTTCGTGGACGATTGTGCGTTGCTGCAAGCAACTCTGCCTCGAGCGTCACGTTGTCAGGCGACATAAGGGCTGTTGAAGAAGTGAAAGCTATCTTCGAAAAAGAGAACAAGTTTGCCAGACTGCTCAGGGTCGACAATGCTTGTGAGTCCGCCGACTGCAGTAGTACCTAAGCAGATGCTAACCTGATCAGACCACTCACATCACATGGTGACTTGCTCGGAAGCCATCACCGCGTCTTTGCGTGTATGCAACATCAAAGCCAACCGACCGTCTCGTCCAGGTTGTCTGTGGGTTTCTAGTGTCTACCAACATGACATCGCTAAGGTTACGGATAACCTGAACGATATCTATTGGCACAGCAACACAATCTCTCCAGTCTTGTTCTCTCAGGCACTCGAGTATGCCCTAGACGTAGCTGAGTTCGACCTTGCTATAGAGCTTGGAGCACATCCTGCTCTCAAAGGTCCTGCTTCTCAGGTCATCGAAAGTGCTCTTGGTCATACCATTCCCTACACTGGATTGCTCAGCCGAAACAAGGACGACATTGAAGCTGTCTCTGAAGGTCTAGGATTCATATGGACTACTTTTGGTAGCTCTTCGGTTGACTTCGCTGGACATGACAGTTTCCTCAATGCTTCCGAGATCCCAAAGACGCTCAAAGGTTTACCTACATATCCCTGGGAACATGACAGGGAATTCTGGCATGAATCTAGGACTTCCAAAATGTTCCGCGAGCGACGAAGCAACCACGAGCTCCTCGGAACCAGAACCCCTTACCAATCTGAAGATCAAGTTTCATGGACCAACTACTTGATCCCGAGAGAGCTGCCGTGGATGACTGGCCACAGGATCCAAGAGCAGATGATTTTCCCTTGTGCAGGATACATATCATCAGCTTTCGAAGCTGCACAGGAACTGGCGGTCGACCAACCCGTAAAGCTCATTGAGCTGACAAATTTCTCCATCGGTCAGCCGTTGGTTTTTGATACAGAGGAATCTAGTGTGGAGGTGTTGGTTTCCATGACCAACATGAAACGACATGATTATACCTTGGACGCTAGATTCAACTACTATTCCGTTACTAGAAAGGGTTCTGGCCCTATGTCACTTAATGCAAATGGCGATATCCAGCTTGTATTCGGCGAAGCGAACGCAGACGGTATACAACCAATGCCTGAATCACAATTCGGGATGACGAAGGTTGATTCGGAAACGATTTACAGCTCGTTTGCCAGTTGCGGATATGAGTACACTGGTGTATTCAAAGCCCTACATTCTGTCGAGAGAAAACTTGGTATTGCAACGGGCTCTATCTACGTTCCTGAAGCAACTTCTGGGAAGGAACTCTTGATACACCCAGCAGCACTGGATGCGGCAATGCATTCTATCCTTGTCGCAAACTGTTATCCAGGCGATGGTAGAATGACATCCGTTTCACTTCCGACTGCTATATCAAGGATATCGATCGATCCGTCACAGGCTCTCGCCCCATCAAGTGCGTGTAATTTGAAGTTCTTATCTTCCATCAGCCAGGATCATAGTACGAGGACTGAAGGTGACGTGGAACTCTACCCAGAAGATGGCTCAAACGCACTACTACAATTGGAAGGTTTGCAAACTAGGCCTATGGTGCCTGCAACGGCAGCAGACGATGTTCATATGTTTTCCGAGTTAACGTGGGGTCCGGCTTCACCAAGCTTGAATGTGCCTCCCGTTCGCACCCAACAAAACCGCTACATCAGATGCGACTCAGGCTACAGCGACACCGATATCATCAAGACCTCCCTAGAAGCCAAAGTAGAAAGCGATACTTGTGGCGAACAGGGAGTCCTCGACAATGTGACTGCAATTGTTAAGCAGCTCTGTCATCGATTTCCAGCTTTGAACATCTTGGAGTAAGTATCCCCAAGAAATCGTAGTGCCTCACTAACAGGCTGTTTTAGAGTTGGTGCAGGTACTGGCCAGATCACAAAACCGATCTTGACAGCGCTTGATGGAGCTTTCGCCTCCTACACATGCACTGACCCCGCTGTCGACCGTGCTGAGCAGATCAAACAATCTCTAAATATACAAGAGAACAAGTTCATACCTGGAGTCTTGGATATCCACCAAGATCTTGCTCATCAAGGCTGTACCCAGCACTCTTTTGACTTGATCGTTGCATCCCTGATCGCTCAAACAGACGCGGAATCCCACAAAACCGTCCAAAATGCCCGAAAACTCCTTAGACCAGGTGGATATATACTGCTCCTGGAGGCCGGAGTTATTGGTTCCAAGGAATCTGGATGCCCCTTCCATAAATTGTCTGGCCACACACTGGATCAGTCTCCGTCGCTATGTAACGATATTACAGATTGGAGAAAGTTGCTAGCAGCGAACGGTTTCGACAACGCCGAAATGATATCAGATGATACAGGACGTTTAAGCCAGACTATGAATGTGGTATTTGGCCAGGCGGTCGATGAGCGTACCATGTTTCTCCGCAACCCATTGGCCTCGGTCGTAGGAAACGTTCGCGATTGCAGTGTTACATTCGTGGGCGGTGCAACAGTAGCCTCTGCTAGATGTCTGAAAGAAACGACCAAGTTCTTGCAACGTCGTAGTGGCAAAATCACACAGATGAAAGATCTGGAGACCGTCGCCAACGTTGGTCTGCCCCTTGGTGGTACCGTTGTCTGTCTACAAGACCACGACAACTTTGTGTTCGAAGCATTTGACGAGAGAAAGCTGAAAGGATTACAAGAGCTCTTCGGAAAGAGCAGAAACATCCTGTGGGTTACTCGCGACTATAGACTTGGTTCTCCCTATGCCAAGATGATGGTGGCGTTCGCAAGATGTGTACTCCAGGAATTGACACATGTTCAGCTCCAGATTCTGGATCTGGCTTCTTCGGATAGTCTTGATGCTAGACTAATTTCTGAACATCTTCTCAGGCTGCTCGTCACCGAGCAATGGAAAGAGCTAGGTCAGCTCGATAGCTTGCTTTGGTCCCTTGAACCGGAGGTGTCTTATCACGCTGGGCAGGAATTCATCCCGCGAGTGAAGCTCAGCAAATACCGCAACGCTCATTACAACTCTGGTCGTCGTCAGATAACTGAGAACGTCGATCAATCCAACTTACCTGTCACGCTGTCAGTTCATGATCACGGTTACACTCTCAGATCAAAAGCTGGACAAGTTCAGAACACCCCAGCATGTAAAATCGACTATGCGAAAATCAGTGTTCGTGTCAGCTACTCCTGTCTCAAAGCTGTCAAGTTGGGGTCATTCGGCTTCTTCCATTTGCTAGTAGGTTTCGACAGTGTAAGCGGTGAACAAGTCATCGCTTTGTCAAGCAGCCTGTCGTCGGAGGTCGATGTGCCAGTGGAACTGACTCGATCTTGTTCTCTACCAAGGGAAGACGTGATCGGGTATCTTACAGCATTATTCTACCGTTTCCTCTCATGTGCAACGCTTGAGCATCTGGGCTGTGGAGATTCATTGCTCGTGTTGGAACCCGACGAAAATCTTGCGGATGCCATTTGGCATACGGAAACTGCAAGAGGCGTTGCGGTCAAGTTTCTCACCGCAGGGAACAAGAAGGAGAATCAAGCAATCTGGGAGTCTATGCATCCTCGTCCGTCGAGAAAAGGCGTGCACGCCATCTTACCACACCAGTCAACACGAGTACTGTGTTGGCAGCAGAACCACTGGACCTCTACAGTCTGCAGACGGCTGCCTCATGGCACCACGGTCGAAGTATCCGAGTCCTACATAGCCTTGAAAGCCACAGGGATGCATTCGGATGCAATTGGCAGTATATCTGGAATTTTTGACCGTGCGCGGATGTCGTTACTCTCGACGTCATTCCTGGACAGGATTAAGGGTGTGTGTGCTGTGCCTTTGAACGAAGTCCACAAACTGTCTACAAGTGCTTCTTTGGTGACGGTTGTGGACTGGATGTCGAGCCCTACTGTTCCAATAATTCTGGATCCTGTCGACAAAGCAGCTTTGTTCCGCGACGATGTATCTTATTGGCTTGTTGGTCTTACTGGTGGTCTAGGACTATCACTGTGCGAATGGATGATCTCGCGAGGCGCTAGGCATATCGCCGTCTCCAGCCGAAACCCTCAGATCGACCCTCGACGGAAAGCTTACTGGAAGTCTCTGAACACAGTTGTCAATATTTATGCCAACGATGTGACAGACCGTGAAGCCGTACGGTCATTGTATGCCAAGATACAAGCTGATATGCCACCTGTGGCTGGCGTATGTCAAGGTGCCATGGTTCTCGAAGATACTCTGCTCCAAAACCTCAACATAGAACGGATGGACAAAGTTCTGAAACCCAAAGTTGATGGGGCATTGAATTTAGATGAGATCTTCCGCCATCAGAAACTAGACTTCTTCGTCATGCTATCGTCCATCGCAGCAGTATTGGGCAACCCTGGACAAGCAGCGTACGCTGCTGCAAACGGATTCTTAGCTGGCCTCGCTACAAAACGAAGAGTACGCGGTGTCGCTGCCTCGACAGTGAATATTGGTGCCGTTGCAGGTATCGGATATGTTACCCGAGAGCTTACACAAGCTCAACAGACAGGTCTCCAGAAAGCTGGTGCAGTATTCATGTCCGAGCAAGACTTTCATCAGGCATTTGCTGAAGCGGTGATAGCCAGTCCACCCAACCAGACATCGAGTTACGAGTTCAACACCGGTCTGCGTGTTTGCTATGCCGACGAAGCTGATAGACCAAAGTTTGTTAGCAACCCGGTTTTCTCACACTTGTTATTGCATAGGGACGTCCCTGTTACGGCTCGATATGGGACCACTGCGACGGCAACAATCAAAGCTCAACTTCTTGAAGCCTCGGCCGCTGAGGAGATCTATGTCATTATGAAAGGTATAACCCATATGCATGCCATTCTTATCAAATGTAGCTAACTGGTACCAGATGCTCTGGTTGCGAAGCTACGCAAAACTCTCCAGATGTCTCCAGATGCCGACGTACTTGGTCAAACTGCCGATACTTTAGGAGTCGACTCTCTGATAGCTGTCGATGTGAAGTCTTGGTTTCTGAAAGACATGGGTATCGATATGCCGGTGCTGACGATTCTTGGTGGAGCTACAATTAGTGAGATTCTGAAGAAGGCCCAGGAGCTTCTGGGTCCCGCAATGACCGCGGCAAGGATTTACACAGTCACGGAGAAGCCGGTGACTCTCGATGACGACATCTCGGGTGAATTAGACAGATACGGGGAAACATCTTTCGGAGGCACAGAGTCTACAGAAGCAAATCTTGTTTCCAGTCCTTCCGCAGAAGCGTCGCATCGCGAACTCAAGCCAGAGTCCATATCGATGTCACATACCCCAGACACAGCAGGTCTGGAAGCTACAGGCAGTGCATCCAGGCTAGTGAGACCCAATGGGTTAATACTCGGAACGAGATGCGATGGGAATGGGGAGGAGTCGGTGTCGACCAGCATTGAGATGCCGTTCACTCCTACTCAGAGCAAAGCTATCGAGACACCCCTTCCGCCAAGTCAAAAGGTAAAAGTACCGAGCGAAAAGGAGGTATCTCGCCATGCATCCCAATCCACTCGAACCTGGTCTCGGCGACACAACTCGAAAGTTCCCATCGAGCCAGCAGAATCTTTGACAATCCATCCTAACCTTCACAACTCTACCTCCGTCGAACCCCTTTCTCGTCGGATTCTCTTGTCTCGCCGCTTGAAGAGTTTTTTTCGGGGTCTTTGAATATCGCGTTCATCGAGAGGGATCTATCTCGGCATTGGCCGAGCGTTCCAACGAGGCGAGTTTTGTACGTCTCAGTCTTTTTGTTCGAGACGAATAGAACCGCTTTTATAATGTGATCAGCACATTGCGATCTTGCTACAGGGGTATTATTATAGCCAAGTATCACTGCATGTGCGAAACCATGTTTTGTGCGCACGAATCTCGGCCTTGGCTCCAGAACATGTCCTGCGCGCTATCGTACAACGTCCATATTGGAACTATACACGTTCCAACGTACGAATTCTAATCATCATTTATTTTCGGATATGAGTACTTACCAAGAAATATGGTTTCAAGCTCGTGGCTGAGTGGTGTATGTCACGTAGATCTTCCATTGCGGACAAAGTATAGTTGACTTTCGCACAACGACAGTATAGTTGCACCGAAGTCATACCCCATGGACCGCTCATATAATTCCTTCAAGGAAAGCTTTCCATCCTCTATTCCATCTCAAAGCCCATACCAATGACTTCGCAAAAAGATACCAAAGTCCTCATCGTGGGTGGCAGTGTGGCCGGACTGACACTGGCAAATATCCTGGAACAACTTAACATCGACTACCTAGTGCTGGAGAAGTATGGCAAAATCGCTCCTGACTTAGGCGCGAGTATCGGAATTTTCCCCAACGGGTTCCGTATCT
The DNA here is from genome assembly GCA_027946375.1 of Neodidymelliopsis sp. IMI 364377. Classification (NCBI taxonomy): domain Eukaryota; kingdom Fungi; phylum Ascomycota; class Dothideomycetes; order Pleosporales; family Didymellaceae; genus Neodidymelliopsis; species Neodidymelliopsis sp. IMI 364377. The sequence continues at coordinate 27,885 of JAPEUT010000290.1, forward strand.
TGGATCAGATTGGCTGCTACGACGCCATAAAGGACCTAGTCGAAGGCGCAGATGCCTTCGAGACATTGGCTCTGAGAAATGAGCGCGGCAAGATCTTCTCTGAGGTCAAACAGGCTTCCCAATGTTTTGTGAAACGGTAGGTTAGTCACTCGATGTCCTTCATTCAACGCTGATGCGAGCAGTCTTGGGTATGCGCCTATCTTCGTGGACCGCCAGATGATTATACAGGTTCTTTACGACAACCTTCGCGACAAGTCAAAGGTCATCACCAGCAAAGGCGTCGTGGAAGTCGAACAGAGCACCGGAAAAGTCAAGGTAGTGACAGGAGATGGAGACACATTCCGTGGTGACCTTCTTGTTGGAGCCGACGGTATTCACAGTACTGTGCGACGCGAGATGTGGAAGCTCGCAGACGCCGATAGCCCTGGCTACTTTCCTGCTAGCGAAAGGACGGAGGTTCCAACGGAATACTGCTGTATCTTCGGCATCTCGCGTCCAACAGATAAATTCCGAAAGTACTCCTCGCAGACCATACAAGGTCGTAACTACTCGTACCTGGTCGCCACTGGACCTAATCACCGCATATACTGGTTTCTGTTCAAAAAACTAGACAAAGCAGTTCACGGACTCTACGAGAAGGTTCCACGATACACGGAAGAGCAGCGAGACGCGTTGGCAGCCGAACATGCCGCGGACCCCATATCAGATGGTCTCACATTTGGAGAATTGTATGAGATGCGCACCACAGCAACTCTGCAGGCTCTGCCAGAAGTGGTCTTCAAGAAGTGGCATTACAAACGCATCATTACCATCGGGGATGCCGCACATAAGGTAGAGCAAACTAATGAATATCGTCAGGCAGATCTGTACTGATACAACACATAGTTCAATCCCATCGGTGGTCAAGGCGGAAGCAGCGCCATAGAAGACGCTGCAGTCCTCGCAGACCATCTGCAAGAGCTTCTCAACAAAGACAACAAGGATGATGGCACTACCGATGCAGACATCATTCAAGCCTTCCGAGACACTCAACGCATCCGCTTCGACCGCGCTGACAGATTCTTAAAGGATTCTCACAATCAGCAAAGCGTACAAGCCATGGACTCGTTGTTCTCAAAGATTATTGCGAAAATTGTCATGCCACTCTCTAAGCCTGAGGCAGCCATCGAGATGATCTGCGGCGGCTCTCGAGGCGCCGCTCGCATTAAAGCGTTACCTATGCCTACGCGACCACACAGTGAACTTTGGGATGATGAGAAGAAACCTAGTCCGTTTAATTTTGCGCGGCTGGATTTCCTTGCATCTGTAGCTTCTGCTGTTGAGCTATATCTTGCTCTGAAAAAGAAGTAGCTTGGTCTTGCTGGTGTTTGTTATAATATTGCATGAATGCTCTGGCGTTGTAGATTGCGCGGTGTGCCCGGAAATTGATTTGGGTTGTATCTAGGCGTATGTTGCACTATGAATTTACTGTTGAATCTATAAATGCGGCATCAGCGGATTGTGACATTTCACTCTCTGGAACTATCGAAGATAACTGCGCCTCGAACAGTGCTTCTCAATTTGAAATGTAATGTCCTTCACAGATTCTGCACCGCTCGCAATCTGTAGTCTGAACAAGACTTGCTACCTGGATACAATTGAACACAAGCTGGTATATCCCACTATAATGGTCAAAATTACTCTCCACCGTGTTCTTAAAATCAGGAAAATAACAGCGTACCGAGCTTGGCTGCTCAGAAAGAAAGGATGCTCAACGCTTCTAGCTATCATCACCCTGAACACCACCGTCAAGCCTTTAAAGGTCTTCCCAATACGACCTTCTATTTCAGCAACTGGATCCAAAGAGCGATGGATACCCACAGACGCTCAATGCGACCTGATTGTGGGTACGTGTGTATTTCCAGAGTGACGTTCGTACCCTTCGATCGCCGGCTCATAAGTACCGCGCAGCAGCCCCATCAGACTTTGCAGCGATTTTTAGTCGTCTTGCTGTAGAACTCCGATTCTCCTGTCCGCACTCTCATCCTCTGTCTCCTTTTTCCTTGCCAGCCAGATCTGGGTGGCGTACAGGCCCGTAAGCAGAAGCGAGACCGCCGCAAGTGCAACCACAAGATAGCGTGCATGACGAAAGCTCAGACACGAGTGATCGATTATTTTGTAGTTATCCTGATTTCTTTGGAGATCATCGTAATTTTGGACTTCATCCGTAAAGCGCAGAGCATTGCAGGCGGCATTCTCGATCGAGCAGTAATATTGGTGGTTCTTTTCGGCTGGTTCGAACCAACAAGTAGAGCGCTTGATGTTCACTTCGGCCACTGCTGACCAAGCGGCGCAGACGATAGCTACGATGCAAGCCAGAGCTGCACTCGCGAGTAGTGAGATCGCAAGCAATGGTTCAGCCGGACGCTTTAGGCGACAGGTCAGCTGTGACGTTCGAGGATGCTCTAACATATATGCTTCTTACTTTGAAAGAGAGACCAAAAGCGACAGATCCAAGCAGACCAAGAGCCAGAGAGAAAGCTGCTGCAACGTAGGTCTTTATCTCAGATGATCGGTTGTATCCCAGTAAAATGTTCCAGCCCTCTCGCTCGCCTATCCAGTGCGATAGATTCCAACCGTAGGTCCCTGGGGGGAACCTGGAGGTGAGAACATCATATGCGTCACTCGCGAGATAGATAATCCCAATCGCAAGACCAACGAGAGTCGCAGAACAAATGAACGCAGAAACGTTGACAGCTTGTGACACTTTGGACGGCATGATGATATTGTTAACAAGAAGATTGCAGGGAAGTCCACAGTGCGAGACGTTCCTTTAAGCCACGACTGGGCGTCAGTAAGTCCAACGTTCATAAATGCGCCTCGCTCATGCGAAGGATCAACATCGTATTGGTGCGTCCAATCGAACTAATTGCTGCAACAACGACCCGCCTCGCCAAGCAGCTACACCCACTTTGGGCCATACATATACCCGGGAGTGCAGAACTCTTTCGCATCTTCAAACACCACGGCGTATCCAACTCAAAGATCGTGAGTAGGCACTCAAGCCGAAAGGTTGTTGCTTAATTGGCAAAGTACAAGTGAGCGACGGAATAGTATTCGCAGCAGATCGCACAGTCTCATGATATCGGTTCTACTGGCGTCGCGTTGTGTCAGTTAAGAGCCGAGAGTTTGCCAGGCTTGTGCGGGTGCAAATCGATTGGAGATAGGTGTTTTGTGAAACGGCATGAGTCTGCCTTGCGGTCCCAATGGTGACCTCCAACAGCACGCCTAATCTTGGCAAGCGGCATCAGTGCCAAATCGACTACTATGAGCTGGCTTCCCATCTCAACCTCGTGTCGTGTTGAAAAGCGAGTAGTGAGGACAGAGTACAAAACCTGGGGTCATCCCAATCATCCTGAGGTTCCCAGTCATGCTACACCATGGCTAACATCTATGCCAACGCGGCCACACGACAAGCTTTGAAATAACAAGAGAATCCTTTGTACTGATGGAAGGGCTAATGTTTTGATATTTCTTTAAATGGTGAGTTTTATTGAAGCGAAGATGGGGAGTCTACGTTATAATTGAATTGGCGGTCGAAAAGATTACCAGGACATTCTAGATCACGTGAGTGAGTGGGCAAATTGGCTAAGTTTGGGCAGGCGTATGTAGAATGAGTAGGGGCACATAGAGTGAGCGAGTAGAAAAGCGTACATCAGGGAGCCTTGTTTCGGATCTCTCAACCTCGCAAGCCGTTGGTAGGTTCATCATCAAGGCCGTACTGGCTGTCTCATACGTCGCGATAATCTTCAATCACCCGACGCGACTTTGAATCAAGCCTGGTGACCAGCATCTAGCATATCTCTTCCTCCTGTCGCTCTTTTCAGCCGCTTATTGTGCCCCATTCTGATTACATAGCCTCTTCTTGGTGTCTCGCTTAAATCCAACGAGACAACGGCAATATGGTGTATACTGCAAACAGAAGCATTTGTGGTAACGTGTTTTATATGCGAGTTGGCCACCCAAGCGAGTTAGCTACTAAACGCTGTTAAGACAACTGTAGAGCGCTACTACATAACACTATAACAATTTATTATAATTTATAGAATATAGTAATATTATTTAAAAGTATTACTATTATCTATATCTTCTATTTTTACCTTATAGGTGTAGGAATTATATCTAATCTTACTATAACACTTATAGTGTTACTCTATATATACTCTCTTTATAGGTATCTTACTACTACTATACCTACTACTCTCTTTCTTAGTAACTAGGTTAGCTATCTTACTAACTATTAAGGTCTTCTCTACTTATATATAGTAGCGTTTATAAGTTTTATACTTTATTAATACTTTAATAGTGTCTTAAAGGTAGCCTACTTCCTCTTATAATAATACTATATTATATACTATCTACTAGGCACCTTTAGTTAGCTACTTAACCTACTTATTAATTAAACTTATAGAAGACCCTCTATATTTTTATATATAATTTTAAAGTAGTATAAATTATACCTCTATCTTATAGGTATTAGAGATAATAGAGGTTATAATAGTATAAGAAGAGATAATTAAGTACTAAAGGTAATAGTATAGTATTAGATAGACAAATTACTACTATACTAGTAATAATTCCCCTACTTTATATTATTATAGAGCTAGCTAGCCTATTCTACTATATAATAAGATAGGTATACTATAATAGGCCTACAGGTCCTAATATTATCCCCCTCCTAAGCTAATTTATTCTAAATTTAGTAGAATTAGTCTCTAATAGAGGTAATAGTCTATAATAGGCTATTATATACTAAAAGAGAGTATACTTAGTAGTTATAAGATATATTAAGTAATATATAAATTTAAGGTCTATAGGTAAAGGTTAAGTCTAATTCTACCTTTACTTTCTCTTTTACCTTAATTCTTTTTATCTCTTAGTAGCCTCTATGTTATTATAGTATATAGGTCTCTTTTAAGCTATTCTTAACTATTATTCTTATTCTCTACTTTTTAACTTTTAAGTATATAATAAAGTTCCTAGTGTAGTTTTTGTTTTTTAAATACCTTAGAGAAATTAAGCTAGAATAGCCTATTTTAGCCTATTTAGTGCTAATTAAGTCTATTAGGACTTTTCTTAAGTAATCTAAAGGCTAACTAGGCTTAGTAAATTTATTATAACTAGTTAACACCTTATTCTACTCTATTTACACCTATTATAAACTTAATAGCTGTTAGTAATAAGTTTATAGAGAATAGTGCCCTCTTATACTACTCTTATACCTACTATATTACCTCTTTTACTAATAGCTCTATTAAGATCTTTAGAAAGGTTAGCTACTACTATATTAAGCTTAACCTAGATAATACCTATAGGTACTATTAGTAGAAGGTAAAGGTTAAGAATAGTAACTAGGTATAGTATATAAAGTATCTATACTATTAGTACCTAAACTAAGATTACTATACTATAAGTCCTCTATTCTACTCTATTTTAGGCTATTCTAACCTATAATAAGGTTAAGGAGGATATAGATAATATAAATAGTAATATATAGAACATTATCTATAATATTAACTACAGTACTACTAAAGTAAGGGAGAAGAACCCTAACTACGCCCCTAGAGCCCCTCTTATTAATAACTAAGTTCCTAAGCCTAAGTACCTAGTTACCTAGAGGAAGTATACTAATAAGAAGTTAGACTATAAGTAGTACTAGTTAGCTAACCTTACTAAGCCTGTCTCTAAAACCTTAACTTAGTAAGTTTTTACTTAATATAAGCTATTTTAGACTATTTTAACCTATTATAGTGTATATATCTCTTATACTACCTAATTAACTCTTTATAATAGCACTTTATATATAGAAGAGGATCTCTATACTACTATAGCCTCTAAGCTGTATAAGAGAAATAAGAAGAGTACTCTTACCTATACTAAGGCCTTTAAGAGGGCTATTAACACTACTATAACTAAGGAGCTTACTTATAAGGCTACTACTTCTAGTAAAAGAGTATATTATCTATTTTAGCCTATTCTAGTCTATTCTAACCTTATTTTAGTAATATATAGTAGCTACTCTGTCTTATACTACTTAGTAGAAAAAGAAGAAAATTAAAGATATAGAGTTTAAGTTATATAGAATAGAGAGAGACTATATCTTCTTTACTAGTAAGGCTAAGAGTGCTAGCACTAAGGCTATTAATACCTTAAAGAAGAAGATTATAGCTCTTAAGGCTAAGTAATAGGTTTTCTAAAGTACTTTAGTCTATTTTAGATTCTTAGTACTATTTTTAGGTTTATAGTAGTTAGTACTACAGCTTTAGAGTTAGAGCTAGGTTAGGCTGTTATAATTAGAGGTCTGTGCTCTTGCTTTATTATATACACATCTATTTATCTTTATAAATACTTAATATTTTTCTTTTAGAACAACTGTATATATATTGTAGAAGTGTTCTATAGCGTATCTTCTAGGTGTAGCTTAGAAGTAGGTTGTGTAAGCTATAATAGTTACTCTATATTATAGGTAGTGTTTACTGCCTAGTATTAGTATATAAGAACACTAATATCCTTTAACTTAATTAAGGTTTCTATTAGGCCTTACGCATAGGTGCTTAGAAATACACTTATCTTAATTAAGGTTTCTATTAGGTCTTACGCATAGGCGCTTAGAAACGCGCTTATCTTAATTAAGGTTTCTGTTAGGCCTTATATACAGGCACTTAGAAACGCGCTTGTTTTAATTAAGGTTTCTATTAGGCCTTATATATAGGCGCTTAGAAACACACTTACCTTAATTAAGGTTTCTATTAGGCTGTATTGTTAGAGATAAGTAATATACTACTTACTTAACGTAACCTGCTTAGGAGTATTATAGGTCTGTTATACTTATAGATTCTATAGAAATTTAAATATTAGTAGTGTTTAGGACGTTATCTTCTTAGGCTCTATTACTTTATACTGCGTAAACACTGCGTAGATAATAGCATAATATACTATCTACTAGTTCTAAGATAGAAAGCCTAGCCTTATATAAGCTTTAAATTACTAAGTATTATAAATACCTATTATTCCTACGCAACTAATCTACATTTACCTTCTACCTTTTATACTACTAAGTTCTTCTATACAATTACTAATTAAACTCTTTCTCTAATAGTCTTCTACTAGCCTTACTCTGCCTTATAATAATGTCCTTCTACACTAGAAGGACAGGTAAGCTAGACCTAAGTAATGTTAGCGCTATTCTTTGCTAACTGTTAGATGTACCTAATTATAGTTATTATAAGGTTTACTACCTTATCCTTTAAATCTACGTTAGTTTAGCCTTGCAAAACATTTTTGCTATATTCTCCTGTGTTAAAGTTAAGGATATAATGCTATGCAGTGCTAAAACAGTTAATATAGGCAAGGAATGCAAGCTCCTCTGTCTGTGTTTAAAATCTCTGTTTAGGGTTAGGGTTAGGGTTAGGGTTAGGGTTAGGGTTAGGGTTAGGGTTAGGGTTAGGGTTAGGGTTAGGGTTA
>JAPEUT010000291.1:0-35172 GCA_027946375.1 Neodidymelliopsis sp. IMI 364377
GGGTGGTGGTGGAGTGGGGTGGGCATTGGTGTTATTGGGAGGAGCCGGGGCGGTTTAATGGGTTGGTGTTGGAGTTTTTGGGGTAGTGTAGTATAAACATCAAGGTAGAGTGTTAGAAGCTGATACTAGTACTTTTGTCCTGGGCTTTTACTCAACTTGGGTGCTGCAAACATTCCAACATCGGGCATGAATGTAACTAATATCGTAAGATGCATGCAGTCAATACACAATTACCTAAACTAGACTAACGCGCGATGCACCAAAAATGCCCGACCACGGCGCCGACCGCGGCATTCCACACTCACCGCCTGGCAATAAAGAGCGCAGAGCGCAACGATGGCTCATCGCTGTCGAGCTCTCCACGATATCACACACAATGGCAGCCATTGACGACTACTCGCGGCCGACGACGCCCGAACACACGCCCAATGGCCTCGCATCGCCGCGCACCCCCAAGCAGACGGGCCTGGCGCTGACGGAATACACGGCCAACCCCAGCCCGCCCAACGAGCCCGCGCGCGACAAGAACAGCGTCGTCCCCGAGGCCTTCCTGCTGCCCAATGGCTACCCCGACGTATGCGTACAGGTGCACGCCGCATAGGGCTTTGACGCTGACGGCGACAGTACCTGCGCCTCATCCTCACCTCGCGCGTCTACGAGGTGGTCAACGAGACGCCGCTCACGCAGGCCACCAACCTGAGCAACCGCCTGGAGTGCAACGTGCTGCTCAAGCGCGAAGACCTGCAGCCCGTCTTCAGCTTCAAGCTGCGCGGCGCCTACAACAAAATGGCCCACCTCGACCCCAAGGACCGCTGGCGCGGCGTCGTCGCCTGCAGTGCCGGCAACCACGCCCAGGGCGTCGCCTACTCGGCGCGACACCTCAAGATCCCCGCCACCATTGTCATGCCCTCGGGCACTCCCGACATCAAGCACAAGAACGTCTCGCGCCTGGGCGGCTCCGTCATCCTGCACGGCGCCGACTTTGACGCCGCAAAGGCGGAGGCTGCCCGCCTGGAGACGCTGCACGGCCTCGTCCAGATCCCCCCCTTCGACGACCCCTACGTCATTGCCGGCCAGGGCACCGTCGGCCTGGAGCTGCTGCGCCAGACGAACCTCCAGAACCTGCACGCCATCTTCTGCTGCGTCGGCGGCGGCGGCCTGATTGCCGGCATTGGCGTCTACATCAAGCGCATTGCGCCGCACGTCAAGATCATCGGCGTCGAGCAGTACGATGCAAACGCCATGGTCGAGTCGCTCAAGGCTGGCCGCCGCGTGCTGCTCAAGGAGGTGGGCCTGTTCGCCGACGGCGCAGCGGTCAAGACGGTCGGCGAGGAGACGTTCCGCATCTGCCAGGAGGTCGTGGATGAGGTCGTTCAAGTCACCACCGACGAGACGTGCGCCGCCATCAAGGACATGTTCGAGGACACGCGCTCCATTGTCGAGCCTGCCGGTGCCCTCGCCCTGGCTGGACTGAAGAAGTGGGTCAGCCGCAACCCCTCGCCCGACCGCGAGCGTGGCCTCGTCGCCGTCGCCAGCGGAGCCAACATGAACTTCGACCGCCTGCGCTTCGTCGCCGAGCGCGCCGCCCTCGGTGAAAACAAAGAAGCACTCCTGTCCGTCACCATCCCAGAGACGCCCGGCGCCTTTGCAAAACTCGTCTCCACCATCCACCCCATGGGCGTCACCGAATTCAGCTACCGCTACTCCAGCCCTCACGAAGCCAACATCCTCGTCGGCGTCGAGCTCAAAGCCGCCACCCGCGCCCGCGACCTGCCCGACCTCATCGCCCGCCTCGCCGCCCAAGACATGACCGCCACCGACCTCTCCCAAGACGAACTCGCCAAATCCCACATCCGCTACCTAGTCGGCGGCCGCAGCGCCGCCGCCGACGAGCACCTCTTCATGTTCGAGTTCCCCGAGCGCGGCGGCGCCCTCTTCAAATTCCTCAACACCCTGCAACCCGGCATGAACATCTCCCTCTTCCACTACCGCAACTACGGCGGCGATGTCGCCAAAATCCTCGCTGGCATTCAGTGTGAGGACGCTGAGAGCGGTAAGTTGACAGCGTTTTTGAGAGAGATTGGGTATCCGTATAAGGAGGTTACGGGGAGTGCAAGTTATAGGATGTTTTTAAGGCATTAGATAGTAGGGTAGTAGAATAATATAGATGTTTTACTCTTTTACTACTATAATTATAGAGGTGATGTCGCCAAGACCCTCGCCGGCATTTAGTGTGAGGACGCTGAGAGCGGTAAGTTGACAGCGTTCTTGAGAGAGATTGGGTATCCGTATAAGGAGGTTACGGGGAGTGTGAGTTATAGGATGTTCTTGAGGCATTAGATAGTGATGTTAGCTAGCGAAATATAGAGGTAGATTAAAACCTCAGATGCTTTTAGGCACAAGGCTGCTGATCAGCCCCTTTTCAGGGTGACAGCCATGTGGGCGAGCTAGTGGCGCCTCCCGCAAATCTAGGCATTTGGTAGATTTCTTACATGCTGCATTCTTTTAGACTCTGGTATAGGTTGTTTACAGGCTGAGCGATTATAATGCAGCAGTATGGTATTTGTACAGGCTGATGATGTTGATGATGGGCCGCTGAACATGCCTATGCTCGCCACCAGAACGACAGCCAGCAAACTTCAAGTCACTACACGATACACAACCAGACCAGAGCTAGTGCACCTTCGGAGCGCGCAGAAGCGTCTCGTATCGTCCAGGGACGTCTTTAAAGTTCTGCACGCGCGCCACGGCGCTCTGTGCGCATGCGCATTATTTGGTATCCTAGTGCAAATCTGTTTAGCAGCACGTTCCTGCCATCGTCCCGGTGTTCGACTACAAGCACCAAGTCTTCCGAGTCAGTGCTGGTATATTGAGGCGCTCACGACTTCAGCTGCGTCGCCTTCACCGAAGTGCATCGTGGGATGAATTATGGGCCTCTATCGCGGCCTACGGTAGACTGCAGCTAGTCCGTGAATACAAAAGGCACAGACAAGACCACTGGAAATGGTAAGTCAGTCAGCTCTTCCACCCAACTCTTCGACATATTTGAGGGCTCTTTGAGTTCCGTCCAATCTTTCTGCCGTCTTTGCGGCCCTCACGTTCCTTCGTCATGTCTTTCAAGACAGCCTTCGTTTCGGTTGCTGCTCTGCTGTTCATTGCAACAGGCAACTGCGCCACAAATTCCACCCAGAATTCTGTACAAAACTCCACGCAACTCGCAGCTACATGCTCGCCAGACACCAACTATTTCGATTACACAAACTGTGAGCGTGGCTGTCAGTGCTTCTCAAGGTTCACTGCGCCGGATTCTTCCGTGTGCATGTACACCTTCGACTACAGCAAGCCGTGTACAACCGACAGCCAATGCCTCCAGTATGGTTCTTACTACCCGATTTGCTTGACTGCTAGGTTTACTGGCACGCCGAGTACGGGCTACTGCGGAAGCAGTGATCCTGAGAACTGGTATGGCAGCCAAAACATCGCTTGCGCGAAGGGGAAATTGGCGCCCACCAACTCTACTACACCTGCTAGCTCTGCCGCCAGCTCGTTCAACTCATCAAGCATACTGGTTTCTGCTAGTAATACTACATCTAACAGCTCACTCGCCAACTCTCCCATCCCATCAAACTCCACGGTCTCTGCTTCCTCCGCTACACCTACCGTTTTACTTGTCAGCTCATCCAGTTCATCTACCTCGGCAAGTCCTCTGGCTACTGCAGATGCCCTCACCTGCGTGGGAAAAGACACTGGTGCCACTCTTACACACACGACTTCCAAGGGAACATACGACGTCATCTGTGGGGCGGACTACCCCGGTGGTGACTTCAAGTTTCTTTACACCGATTCTTTCGATGCTTGTGTAGCTGCTTGCGATGAGGAAAGTGGCTGCCTCACTGTAGCCTTCCGCTCAGGGGCTTGCTATATGAAGAACCAACTGACCGACTCGGTGCCTGATTCAACCATCTGGGCAGCGAAGAACCGTGATGCCGTTGTCAAAGTGGCCAGTACTGGCCCGTCCTGCATTAACAAGGCCAGTGACGCAACAACGTACACGTCGTCAAGTGGGAAGAGCTACAAGATCATTTGTGGCAGGGAGTATGGAGGTGGCGACTTGACCTACGCCAGCACCAGCTCATTCAAAGAGTGCATTGACACTTGCTCCACAACTGCTGAGTGCATCGACGTATCGTAAGTGTAGCTGCTCGCGAACGATAAGCAACATGCTAACTCAATGCTTTCGCAGCTATGTCAACGGCGCTTGCTACCTGAAGAGTTCCAAATCATCCCTCATCGAGGCTGGCAATGTCTGGACTGCAGAGTTACTTGACTCAGCCACGACCGCCTCAACCGTTTCCGCGAGCCCTACTGCCTCAACTGCGTCTCCAAGCCCAACTGCTTCGACAGCTGCCAAAACGCAAGAGCTGACCTGCTCGGACAACAAAGACGACAAAAGCTCCTATACTGCCGCGAACGGTGGTACCTACATCATCGAATGTGGAGTGGATTATGCGGGCGGTGATTTGACTGCGGTTGATTCTTCGTCTTTCTCGGCTTGCATAGACACCTGCGATACCACGGACAGTTGCGTTGATGTCTCATATGTGTGGGGCCGTTGTTATCTCAAGAGTACCCTAACTTCCAGCTCTTCAGTCGGCCACGTCTGGACAGGCCGGAAGACTAGCTCTAAGTCGGCAACAACTACGCTGATGTCGTCGTCTACCTCTGCCTCCACAGTTACGCGAGTCACTGCTGCCACTACGTCAGCTGCCAGCACAGCATGCGTGTAAGTTTTTATGCTGAATGAACTCCTGACAATCTTGCTAAGCTTGACGTAGACCTAACCCCAACCCAACCGCCCCTGTAGATCTTGACTTCGAGTCCGGAAGTCTATGTCCCTGGAGAGTGATCAACTCCCCCAACTTCTCAGCGTCAATAGTCTCACCAGGACACGATCGAGACGGCGTGAACTCGAACTTTGCTGCCCGAATCGACAAAGCAGCAGGCGTCAGCACAGGGTATTCGTATTCGGAGCTCCAACAGGCGACCCCGAACCTAGTCACGGGGCAAACCTACCGCATCGAGTTCAGCTGGAAGTACACAGCGGACGTAGACTCAGAAGACAGCTGCGCCACCTTTTTCGACTTGTGGGACATCCAGCTCGCCAACGTACGTCAAAGTGCTCCCCACAAAACTCTGATCTACTCTACTAACACCCGCGACACAGCTCGTTCCCTCCACCACCTCGTCCATGCTGACCTACCAACACTTCATAGCCTCCGTACCGCAGTGCGGCACCTCTACTAGATACCAGTATAACAAGCAGCCTCCGCAGCAGCCGGGCGAGTGGCGACGGTACACTACCTACTACAGGAACACATCTGAGGGCTACTACAAGCAGCTGTGGGTTGGCTACCAATGCGCGGACGGCACGCAAAAGCTCAATCAGAGTGTGTTTTTCGACGATATCGTTATTACACCCGTGGCGGCTTGTTAAGTGGTTTGGTGAGGAAAACACAGCTTAGACGCCTCACTATTAGAAGTAGATAATGTATAATTTTTACACCAACTCGACAGATACACCACCCTTGCGTGGGAAAAGTGATTGGTTTACTTAACTTGATCTTTTCGACTCTACTACCTTTTCTTCATGACTGCATCTCACCAAGCAAAACATCAATGTTGAAAAAGTAAAACTGTATGAGATGATTCGTCAAGGTACTCATTATCATTCCAGAAACTGCGACTAGTCGATTCGCATGCTTGAAAACTAACAGTGTTTTAATGAGAGTCAAGAATATTTGCGCAAAACCCCAGAGCCAAGGCCTAACCACCCCTCCACGGAAAGCAGCATACAGCAGACAGAGCCCAAAAGACCTTTCTATCTCATCAGATCGCCAACTAAGTAACCGTCCAGTCAATAGTCGCCGCAGTCCGCAGCGCCACGACGGCGGATTGCAGGCTCTGCACCACATCGGTGACACTAGCGCTACCAATCGCAGTGAGTCCTGCACTCAGACTCGCAGCGGGCTCGTAGCTGGCTATTGCTGCTGTGACGATGGCTTGGATGAGGCCGGTGATGATTGCTTTTTCGGCGTTGCTGAAGGCGGTGGCTTCTGTGGTTGGGTTAGTCGTGGAGTGCTGCTACTCTACTTCGATAGCTCGGTAGGGGATCGAGATGAGGGGTTAGTAAGACTTACGCGCTTCGATGGCCGCTATGGTGTTTCTGAGATTGGTGCTGATGGATACTACAGCTTGCACTTCGGCGGTGATGCTAGGTTTTGTCAGCGTTTCGGAACTGCGGGATATCTTGGGGTATCGAAGAAGATTCAAGGTTGATGGATGACGCACCCGGCGCGGAGGTTTCCCTTTACAGTGTCCACGTTCTGCTGGTTGATAGAAGTTACAATCGCGCAGATTTTCCGCTCCGTCTGGTAGGCCGACTGCCAGAGCAGATTGTTGATAGTCGTCAGGGACGATGCGAGGCTAGTTTTCAACTCATAGTCGTACTGGAGGTCACCGGCGCCGCCGATTTCAATGTTCTTTTCAGCTGTGAGGTGGTGTTAGTTAAGGCTGGCCGCTTCGGACACGTTATCACGTACCGAGAGCATTGGCCTGGGTGATCAGCTGTGTTGCAGTGTTGTTGTACAGGACGGCAAGGCTGTTGAACCCGTCGGTAGTCGTGTTCCAGCCCGGCACTGGCAGGAGTTGAGTGATTGGGTAGCCGCCAACGAGATCGCGCTCGCTCAGGGCGAAGGGCGTGGCGGTTGCTACTGCAGCGAGGAGGAAGATGGAAGGAAGCATGTTTGCAGGTCGTTGTAGAGAATGATGGATAGTGGGAAAACGTAGCTGCGCAGTCACATTTATACAACACTTCGTCCCGTCCATCAAGAGCACAGTTTGAATCTGATATTGTCATGTTTCACCTATACGGATCCGAGTGGAATGTACCTCTCTACCTTTCCTTTCCTCGTAACCCAGGGTTCACAATCTGAACACATCCCGTGAACCGCTTCTACCTCGGTGGCATTCAGAAACCACAGCTACCACGCCCCCACATGTTTGCGGGCCCTCCCGCTCGCACGTTTCGTCAGGAATGTGACGAGGCCTCGGGCCGCTAGAATGTATGCTTTTCACAATACGAGGCGTTACGGTATACCACGTATGCATGTGGTTATAGGTCTACCTTGAGAATGCAGATCCTTGGAGGTACCATGTCCAGAAACGCTTGGTGGTACCAGAGTGTGTGCGGACAGTGAGTGATGCTTGTATACTTTGCCTTGTTTTGTTTCAAAATGTAATTGGAGTAGTGTTCACCTGGCTGCTGATTGGGTACGTCAAGAGCAGACTTAGCATGAATGTACCCACGTGGGGAATACATGCTATATCAACTCATTTGATAGGTCTTGTAAGTTCACGAATACCATTGGCGAGAGCAACAATGGATGCACATATCGTGAGCTCGCCACATTTTTGCCTTCTTTGCGTATATTGCAGGCAAAGCTATGCGTTGTTTCAGCCGCATCGATTCACTGGATTTCGGTACAGAGGCAGTGACGAACAAACTGCTCCTGACTCTTGGTTCGCGACGTAGGAATTTCTTCTTCGTGATAATGGTTTGCCTTTGCATTGTTCATTCGCGGGGTAAAACGGATTCGTGTTCGACCTTGCAGCACTTCGACAGCTTTGCATAGTCCCCCAAACCCATCGTCTGAAGGGATGATCCCATCAATCTGTAAACAGGTGTCATTGTCAGCCCAATCAACCCTTCGAGCAGTGCATGTAGAGCCGCTTTGATGATTGCGTAGTTGCGGAACAATGAGATGGAGAAGACAAAGCTAACTCTGGTTGTTGGCTGCATGCTACTACGTAGCCTAGAGTCCATTCATATTGGCAACCTTGCTGCGCTACACAAGAAAGTCCATCTGCATCCGAGTGCTATTAGCTGTAACGAATGCCTCGGCTGCACCATTGGAGATCAGCATAGCAATAGCGGCAAATTTCCAAGGTCAGTCACGACGTGTACATACTCTCGCATGGCGTGGTGGTCGTTGTCGCGGGCATGAGGTCATAGCTTGAGGGTTGTGTGTGAGCTTGTGGGTTACAAAGATGGTTATCCAAGCTCAGGGGAGAAACGGCGCTAAGCTCCACAAGACGTCAGCTTACATCCTGGTCACTGCTCCACGATTTTGCTGCCAGATGGCGTAGACCAGATCTGAGCGTCTCTCAAGTACCTTCATTTGCCGCGGATATGCTGGTTTTCCAGCATTGAAATATATCCCAGCACGCCTCTCGGTTCTCGAAGATCAGACTGTCACCAACAACACTGCTGCATTTGGGGGCCAATCGATTCGGTCTTAGTCAAGGATTCTTCGGTCTCCGAATTGCAAGACCTTCCCACAAACGATCTGATCCTGTGCTTGTGTATGGGCTTGAGATCGTGATCCTTGTAGAGAACAAGGACTCTCATTCGTAGAAGCGCAAAAGAAAGGTTGCGCAAAACCGGGGCCAAAACCAGGCGTACCAATCGTGGAGGCGGCAGCTTCAGGGTCTCGAGCACAAACGTTCTATTTATGGGTCTCTTGGCACTGCGAACACCCGAAAGTACTGACAAAAGAAATGAGATAGTATGTGTTTAGGACATCGTCGCTCTCTTCTTAACCACCTCGATACTTGCACCTGAAATTCTCGTTGCAGTGGCTGCAGGATGCGTTCTCCTTTCTCTTTGATTGTCGGTCTTCTGGCTGTCCATACTAGCGCTGCTTTCCAGGAACTCGCTGAAAGGGCTGATGAAGGTCGATATGTGTTCGCACATTTTATGGTGAGTGGCTTTCGACAGCTAAAAAGACACTTGCTCACTGTGGCAGATGGGTATCGTGCAAAACAGAGCGAGTTCAGCGGCTTACGACAAAGAATTCGCCATTGCAAAAGCGGCAGGCATAGACGCTTTTGCTCTCAACATGGGACCCGACGTCACTAATGAGCAGCTTGGCTATGCATACGCGAGCGCTGAGAAGAACGGAATCAAAGTCTTTATCTCTTTTGACTTCAACGATGGGTTGTTCAGTACTAGCGATGCTGCTGGTGTCGGCTCTAGAATCGCGGCCTTCAAGGATAACAAGGCTCAGCTTATTGTCGACAATAAGCCTTTTGTATCGACCTTCGCGGGTCCGGGTTTGAATGTTGCTGCAGTAGAAGCTGCAGCCGGGACCGATATTTTCTTCTTACCCAACTGGTACATTGGAAGTGACAAGACAGGCACGGATGGATTCTTCAACTGGATGGGCTGGTACAGTGACGGTATGAACAAGCCCGGCACTGTCGGCCCCGATAACGATGTTTTTGGCGACCCCGCTTATATCAACTATGTCGGCTCCAAGGACCGCTACATGGCGCCGGTGGCGCCCTGGTTCTCTACGCACTACGGAGACTGGGTGTCTTATCGCAAGAATTGGGTCTTTCAAAGCAATGAACTGTGGTTCCAGCGCTGGGAGCAGATTCTCAAGCTTAGCCCTCGTTTCATCGAGATTGTGACCTGGAACGACTATGGCGAGTCGGCTTATGTCGGTCCTCTCAGCGCACAACATGATGACGATGGCCACTCAAAATGGATCAACGATATGCCGCACGATGGCTGGCTTGAAATGGCGAAGCCTTACATTGCTGCTTACAAGTCTGGCGCCACCAGTCCTTCCATCACCGAGGAAAAGCTCGTGTACTGGTATCGACCCACACCAAAGAGCATCACATGTGCCGGAGACAATTTGGGCAAACCAGATGGCTGGGACCTCATGACCGACGAAGTCTTTGTCGTTGCACTGCTCAAGAACGCTGGTACTGTTACAATCACCTCGGGTTCGAACTCTAAAAGCTTCGAAGCCCCAGCTGGTGCCAGCTTGTACAAGATACCTCTTGGTGTCGGCGCCCAAAAGTTCTCACTCAAGCGCGGCGATACTGAGGTGTTCGGCGCGACCTCTCTTCGAGATATCGTTGAGACGTGCGCATGCGGTATCTATAACTTTAATGCCTACGTTGGCACTGTACCTCCTGGCGGAGAAGATGCGCTCGTTGATAATGGCAGGATCACTGATAGTGTACCTGATGGATACGATTGCCAGCCTAAGCCGTCTCTACCAATTCGTGCTGATAGCTCCAAAGTAACAGGTGGTGTGAATCAGGGTCGATGATGGTACGATCGCTAGCAGTCATCTGCATGGAGTACAACATGCAGTATATGTTAGTTACGAAACTAAGAAGAAAACATGCTCAAAGTGCGCAAAAGCGACCAAGCATAATTCTAAGCAATGACCACGTTGAAGTTTTCCCAATGTTCATTTGATAACTGCTTGGACTCAACTCAAATGACTTGACCTGGTACTGGTACCACAGAGTAGTAACCTTTGGACTGGCAAGCATGATCAGAAAACAATCAGATAGATTGACAGTGCACCGTGCATCCCTAAATCGAAACGACCACCTGCTATATCCACGTCTGCACTATCTAACCAACAGTGCAACCACCCAGCCTCACACTCTCAGCATACATCTCATATGTATCCGCATTCGCCGCGGCCTGGGTCGCGCTCAGTTTCTGCGCCGCAACATACCCATACCCATAGTCATCTGTACCATACAAGTGAGTCATCTCATGGAGAATGCTACCCGCCTTGTCGTAGTCATCATTCGCGCACTGAGCCGCAAGCTCGGGGAAGCCCCAGAAACCGTTGTTAGGGCATGGAACGATGACGTTTGCGCTGGGCACGGTGTAGAGGAGCGCAGAGCCGTCAGCGCAGTTGTTGTAGGTGTCCGTGCAGGAGATCTTGGGTGAGGTGGTCTGCACGTTCTTGACGTCGTTGTAGATAGTTTGGACCTTGGACTTGACAGATGTTGATTTGAACCAGGTCGTGAAGTAGTCGGCTCCGGAGCCGGCGGCGGTGTAAGCAGCGCCGGCCATGGAGATGGCGTCCGAGACGCTGGTCTTGAGGGTAGAAGTTTGCGATGTCGAGCATGAAGAGTAGGTAATGGAGCGCTTCTGTACGCGGGAGTTGAAAGGTTCAGAACGCTTGTGCGAGACGTGTTGCCTAAGGAGCAAATTTTAGTTCCTCCAGATTGTCAGATTTCGAGATAATTGCGTACTCAGCTACGACATTCTGGTCCGGAGTCACTTCGACTGAACCGGTCGTCTGGTCCGCGCAGAAGGATAGGTCTTTGAGAGCAGCGGGGACCGCCTCTCCTGTGGCGTAGCGGAAGCCTTGGACGGCGGAAACCTTGGCTTGCTTGACACCTTCGAGCTTGTAGCTCTTGGCTGCGTTGACTGCCACTGTAACTGTCTCTCCAGCTGCAATCTTCTGGAAGTTATCGGAGCCAAGGCCAGTCTTCTTGTAGTTGACATAGAGTCCGTCGAAGGGAAGAGCATTGCCGGCTGTTTCGATCATTAATACAGGCTCAGAAATAAGCACGAGCAGTTGAGATATACATACTTGCATCAGCTACCAACAGGTCCTTGGTTGCATGAGCACTGAAAACAGTATTTCCCTTGAAAACTTGAAGGGTCTCGCTTCCAGTGTTGGTAACTTTGACATTGACAATGTGGTTACCTGCATCTGGAGCGATGGAAACCGAGAGAGGACAGGCCGCCGAAGCCGCGCCAGCAAGAAGAATGACCGGAAGAGTTTTGTTCAGCATATTGACAAGCTTTGCCAAGGATTCTCGCTTTGGGGACTGATTGAAGTGATCGATCTGATGATGAAGAAGAATGAGGAATCGACATGCTCCTTAAGTATTGCTGCTGCTTGATGACTTCGACGTTGAACTTGATGGCCATAAGGACTCTCGGTCAAACGGACGTAGGCCATCGCGGAGGAGGGTCTGCGATAAGCAGGTGTTCAAGCATTTCTGTGACTTCTTGTTGAAGCTTGGTGGGTCTTGGGCAAATGCTTCGGCTTGCCAAGCTGTCTTGAGCAGGTGCTTTCCGCAGGGCAATATGCAAGCGCGTTCTGGCCGGACATGATAAGCATTCACTGGCAACTGATATGGGACGGTAGTACTACTCAAGAGCATCTCTGTAATTAATAGATGCATGCATGATCGTTTTACGCTTGACGCTACGCCATTTCAGGAAGGTTCCCGGCGATTAGCACAAATCAGGGTAGATAGAATTCCAGGATGCGCGAAGAGGCCCCACAGTGGCCTCACAGTAACCAATCACTAGCATAGGTATCACTATTCATCTTCCTAGACAGGTAACAGTGCGTATGCATACTAATATAAGACCGTTGTTCACCAAGATAGCCAATTAGACTTATCAGCAAAGCCAACCGAATATGAAGATACTGTTTGCACTCTCTCAAGTGCTCTAGATCCACCATTGCACAAGCCTGCGCTTTCGCCTTCTCTTTGTTAGAGAAAACAAAGTTCTGGACAAACTGATGTTGAGCCTGCAGTGGGTGTCGTGTTGGACTTTCTGCTTACTCTGCTGTCTAACTAAGGAAGATCATAACATCGGAGACTATCTAAGTTGCACGTTGGTATTATAAAGTTATTTCGAGCTTTTGACGAACTAATCCCATAGTTCTACCACGAGGTTGACTGCCACAATAACAGTGTAGAACAGTGACAAATCTACTGATATCTCCACAACCTTCTTTATTATTGCTAGTAGCTGATTTTCGACAGGTACCTTCTTTCCTATCCACCGAATTCAGAGTCGGCAGGTTCCAGAGCACGGTTTACTATCAATGACAGGGAATACTCCGCAAGTTCGAAACTAGCGCGGCCGTTCTCCGGAGAATCTCAACTAGATTGCTATGGGTCTTGCGCATACGCTTTTTAACATCTACGGCCAGTCCTTCTTTGTTGCCGTTGGCTATTAGGACAATCGGGTTCCTCTAACGCTAGTATATTTTCTTTGATAGTTGCTTCGATGAAGGGTGGCAAAATTCATGTCTTTGGCAACAAGTGTGCAATCCTTGATGAAAATGGACTCACGCGTCGTGAGTTCGGCCACATCCAAATATGATAGTGCGAGAGAATAAGATCAAAGGCCGGTCGTGCAGCGACTTACTGGTGTCAAGGATGGTTCAGCAGAAAACTGCCACTTATCCATTCATCATGATGACCTTTTTTAGACGGAGAAACGGCATTTCTTGCTCTCTGCTTGAAGAAGATTTCAGATATTTTCTCCTAAAGGCGCCGCTCGTTTCGGTTCTGCTTTCATCATCATCAGTTACTCCAATCTTAACATGGAACTTCAATCGTCGAAAAGCTTGTCTCCCAGATTGTCAGATGTGTGCTCTGGTTCATAGCGAAGGGCTAAAATTTAGTACACCTTCGTTGTTCTTTCACATACACTATCTGTCTCGCTTCAAACATGCGGCGATGAGGAATTATCAAGTACTTTCCGCTCAGCTTGTCAATTTTTACCTTGGGACTAAATAGATCAGTCCAGCAATGGACAAGTATTGGGCAAAATCACCCCGACAGCCGCAAGTTGACCGGTCGACTTGTCGTTCAGATCTAAGTTCTACTTGTGTCTTTGGAAGGGAAATACTGGTTGATGTATCAGCTCTGCTTTGCAATATGGTAAGTTAACCCAAAACAAGCACATGCAAAACTCCGTATTCTGTACTTTACTCATCCCATTGAGTGAAAACGACGGGGCCAGAGAGTGTGGCGACGCCCAACTTCCCCCCATCAGCTTCATCAACAATCCTTCCTGTCTCCACATTGCGCTTCCAGACAACCACTGTATTATTATTTTGATGACCGACAGCTATTTTGTCACCAGATTTGTTGATCATGAACTGCCGGGGTGAATACCCACCCGAAGGCGCTTGCTGTACCGGGGTCAATGTACCATTTCTGTTGATCGAGAAGACCGAAATAGTATCGCTAGGTCCGCTTTGGTATCTTAGCGAGGCGGCGAAAGAGATATCGCGGTTCGATACTATTACAAAACGACCGTCAGGCTGATAATAACATTAACAAATAGTAAAGATAGAACTCATGGAACACATGGACTCACTGTGATGGCAATCTCACTCGTAGGCGCTGTGGTCGTTGGGAGATTATCACTCAAAGAAACCACCGAAGACGGATGACTCCACGACAGTCCCCCATTTTTGTAATGGACGCGATAGGAGTAGATCCTTTGGTCCAGTTCGCCATTGAAAAACAAGTACAGAACGCCGGTCTTGGGAGAGCGCCAAAACACTGCGTGACGCGGCCCTACGCCTGAGTTTGTGACCAGCGGACTCAGTTCCTCCAGAGGAGCGATGTTTTGTTTATCATGCCTGAACACGCGGATCCGATCGCCTCCAAGATCCGGCACGAGCAGGAACTTCCGACTTGGGTCTACAATGACGTGATGCAGGTAGCTGCGATCTTGTCTCAAAGTCACTGGTCCCGCTGAAGTGGTATTGGGGAAGATGGTCTGCAATGGCTCAGTCAGAGAACCGTTGTCACCAAGACGGTAAACTCCGATGGCGCTTCTGTTACTATTGTGAGAGTCAGCCATGCCACAACGGCAAATGAGCTAGCATGTGTCTACTTACTACGACGCTGAGACATAGCCTCGGGCGCCAGTGCCGGGCACATCGAATAATTCCGCAGTAACACCAGAGAACGGTGCACTCACGCGAGCGATTCTAGTGAGAGTGCCGGCAGGATCAATACGGAGAGAGTTCAGTGATCCCTGGGTGCCGGGAGCTCTGCCTCGATCCAGGCAATACAGGATACGTCGAGAAAAGTCGAGGTTCAAAGTCGCCGGATTTGCTTCACATTCTGATGAGACGGATTTTATTGTAAGGCTCGATGCGTTCCCAGATGCTGTAAGCGCAAGTGTGCTGACGTTGCCGTCTGAATGTGCAGCGAAGAGCTGTTGAGCACTGCTAGAAGAGAAAAAGAGTGCGACCGAAAGCACAAGTCTTAGGGATTGAGAATGCATGGTGTGAGTGGCTGAAGCTGTGATGGGACAGAAGAGCGGAATAAACAAAATCAGTCAGAACGAGGAATAAGAGAGAGACAAAAGCTTACATAGCGACGGCCTTATTACGTTGGTCAGCGCGAACGGTGCTGTGGCCGCCCAGCAAGTAGTAACCTTGGGCAAGCAGCACGAGCCAGGCTATCAATGCTCGCAGTCTTGCAGTCAGATACTGCTAATCTGCGGAGATTGCTGTTGTAATAGATAATATTGCGTTTGCGCTCGGAACCAGTGGGACGCTTGACGCCAAGCGTAATTACGGCACTACCAAGACAAACTCGGTCAAGATGATGTTTCAAATCTCTGTAACAAGGACCTTCTACACAGTTTCTGTCTTCTTTTTGCTACTTCTTTAATGACAGTAGTAATCGTGTTAGCCACCGGTTGAATAAAAGTAAAGAGACAGTGCTACTCGTTCAACTCAAGATTGTAGCTTTGAATTTAGAAGCATGTCAAGAACGTATACGCTCGGCAAAGCATTGACATATCAGCGTCGTGACACTGAACATTAGAGACTAGATCGTATCCTGTATTGAATAACTTTGATGGTACCACCTGTGGAAAGAAAGATGATCAATCGAACGATGTAACTGG
Source organism: Neodidymelliopsis sp. IMI 364377 (assembly GCA_027946375.1). Taxonomy (NCBI): domain Eukaryota; kingdom Fungi; phylum Ascomycota; class Dothideomycetes; order Pleosporales; family Didymellaceae; genus Neodidymelliopsis; species Neodidymelliopsis sp. IMI 364377. The sequence goes on from JAPEUT010000291.1 coordinate 15,572, forward strand.
AGGACCGAGCTTGACCTTCACTAGTCAGGTAAAGAGCAAGCCAATCGGCCCAATGTCGAATCACCCCGCCTGGCTCTTGCTCTTTCTTTTCGCTCAACTTATGAATATCTCGATTGCTCACATGTGTTCCCCCTTCAGAAACACCGCTTCTGGACTGGCCAGTCACACAAAATACGCCGCTGGCAGTCCTACTTCATCGGTTATCAGTTTCGTAGTTTGTTCTTTTTCTGGCGTCCTATCTTGAAAATCTTCGTTTATTGACTTCGCACCGCCCGTCAACATATAACCGGGCTGTGGATTATAAACGGTCGCCTCCGGATGCCTTCAGCAAGCACGTCAAGCAAGTGCAGACTACCGGCTTTGGCGGTACCGTAGCAGGAATTAAAACCGTTCATGCTGAGGTACAGCACAACTGAGGTAATTTTTATCATGACCGCTCTATACACCGCGTGGCTAAGAGAAAATCGGACCACAATAAACGAGTCCTTGATGTTGGAGATCGATTCCCAAGAATCAACTGACAGGGTCTGCATCCTTGACAGACAACTGCAGTCCTCCTACCCCTACATTACTGACAAGCATATCAATCTTTCCGCCTTTACAGAATTCGGCGAGAGCAGCCTCAGACTTCTGTCTTCTTCGTGATATCGGCCAATGCGAAAGAGATATTCACCTCAGAAGAGTTTTTGCCGGTCATGGATGAGAGGAGAGATGCCTCCCGGCGGCCAATCATAGGATTTCTAGATCCATTTGCTTTGGCAGAGTGACACATGGTCTCTGCACGAAGACCGCTGCCGTTCCCAGTAGCAACAAAGCTCTTCCCTTCGACCGATAGATATGGACAGCTTGGATCTATCGCCGAATAGGGTTTATCATACTATGTGGCAGTAGAGGGTAGGAGGGACGTGCTTCTAGTAACCGCTAGTGCTTAAAATTGAGGATTGTAAACTACACTGATCATTTTAGTCTAGTGCACCACTAAAGGGTTAATCAGGTTGGTATTGGAGGCTAACAGTAGAAACGTACCGGTGGGTAGTGAACTTTTCTACAATGCAGGAATAACGAAATAAGAACAGAACATGATGTGTAATCTCGGCGAAGTTGACTGAGTCGATTTGAACGTGACACAGTATAGATTTCCTGTCCCTATTTACACCATAGAGTGCACAGATGCGTGATGAGAAGATTGTAACATGTACCGTATCTGTGACACAGGCTGTGTAAGGAGCCGCTCGGCTCGGGCTCATGTTATAAGTTGACTGAATTAATGAGCCATCCTGACGTCTTTGACATGTCGTGTTCTCAGCACATTACTGCAATCTCTAACTACAGTTACATCCACATGCTTTCCCAACGAGGCAGCCTTTGCTACAACTAGCAGTCGCATCGCAAGCTCTCCAGTCGTTACATTCCAACCACTTTCCGCCGCCGTCACCCTCGGCCGTCCAGCACCATTCGCCTGGGTTACCGCATGCTTTCCAACAATAACCACGAGTGCAACCCAAAGCAGAATCGTACCAACAAGCCTGTTCCTTCCTGCGAAATATGTCTGCAGCTTTGACGTTGGCAGCATTGTTGCGATTCTCCTCGTAAGGAGCCAAGGATTGCTCCTTGTACTTGCGACGATCTGCCCCAAGAGGATGTCCCGCGCAGTGACGATACAAAGATGGATCCATACCCTCCGGGAGTTCCATGACTCCTAAGTCACCGCATTCTTCGACCAAGGCTGCATACTCTGTAGCAGAGCGAGCGTTCACTAGGCTGAGAAATTGCAGAACAGCGACGGGTATCAGCAGCTTCATAGCTAAGTAGCAGTCAGAGAGACAAAATGTTGGCAATCAATCGAATCCTTACTGCAAAACTAGTGTCCACACCTGACGGCTGTGTTTGTGGTTCGGAAGAGTTAGATCCCAGTTAGCCCAGCGAGATTGAGTAGGTAGACTGCACTTAATGGCGAGATCTCCTCTTTATAGAAGACCGTGTAGTGACATAAGAGCTGATGAAGACTCATATTGTCTTGCCATTTCCCGGTCAACACCATCGTACAAAATGGGTCACAAGTCACTCGAGAATTAACATTCTCCTTCCTCGATGACCGGCTCTGGGCGTACTAGGTGCACGAAATCTCTGCATAACGATCAATCTTGCATTCCCGGGATGTAAGCATGTAAAGCGATGTTCATGCCTGTAATCCGCGCATCCAATTGTCAGACAGATAGCCTGTTGGTGTCACCTCGGCCATGTCAGACGTGTAAGGGGACGGATGTAAAGGCTCTAAGCAGTAAAAGCCCACGGATCCAGCAGTCATGAAGGTGGCGCGGTTTATGGTTGCGCGGCAAGTATTAGAGCTATTGGGCCTGTTAGATGATGAGGACGAGAGGGATAGGGATAGCGTATATAAGAGCGGTGACAGCCGCGATCTTCCCTGGCGCAAAGGGTGTCCGGAATTTGTGCAGGGTCTGACGTCTAAGACGTAGAGGGGCTTGATACAAGTGCCCTATCAACTAGTCACAAGGCTTGATTGCATCTGCTCGAGCCACGCAAATAATCGCAGGGACGCTCCGCCGAACCTGTTGAGAGTGCTTTAAGATACCACGATACACCGAAAACATTTATTATGCACTGCGTGCGCCAGCTAATTGGCTGACTTCGCTCATCCTTCTCAGGAACAAGATCTCTGAATCATGACGCCGGGTGAGTTTGTCCTGCTGAATTAGGTTTCGTTCTGTGCATTCTGGCGAGGGTATTGCTGGAAATCATCCTATGCACTCCGTTCATAGCGCTCACGTTGCTGTTACAATTCAATATGTAAAATTCTGAGATGTTGCCCGCATAAACCGTGATTAGAGAAGATGGCGTTACCAGATCGTCTTTAGGCGCTTATTCTCAGCAAAACTGTTGCAGCATCATCCCTTGACTTCTGATCAAGCTGAGAGGAGGATAAAACCCAGATAACCCTAAGCCTAGTCAAAGTAACGTGACTCGATACTGTGGTGTACAGTAACTCTTGTCTCTCATCTATCTCGAAAAATGCATCGCGCCGAAGCTAATGCAAGGCAATCTGCCTGGGATGCCACAACATATCTTGGCTGTCAGCACAAGATCTCAAACACCACAAACAGGCTGAGCTGCAAGCTCTCTTAGATCGGCAAATGTATGTCGCTCGTATTCGTATGATCACCCTCAAGCAATTAAGAGGTCGGTAATGGAAGTGCAGCAAAGCTGGACAGTGACCAATTACGAAAAAGAGATGAACAGACCACTCACATGGTTGATATCCCTCGATATCGCCGACAGTGACTTGAAAATCAGTGCTTGTTGTCCGAAACCAATTCGAGATGTTTAACATGATCCGGCAGGCACCCAGCACGTACGCGGCGTCGAACCTAAATTCATGCGTATAAGTTCTATTCAGGTTTCCATAGGTAAGAGGTGGCTGCAACTCTAGTGTAGTAACCAACACGGCGCACAAGAGCTGTGAGGTTACCCGACCATAAGACCATCTTATCTTTACACATAAATCAACACTGCCGTGTCTGCCAAGGCCGTAATTACAGGATCAAAAATAGCTAGCTTAAATACAGACAAACAATACTGGAGTTTGACTATTCAGTATAGCAATAGCAATCAACGCTGGTGCGTCAGGCACAAGGCATTCGGCGCGTCATGATAGTGCGATAGAGTTAACCAAAAACTACTCTAGCCATCCGATGTGGCTAAGCTTATAAAGGATCTTAGAGAAGTCGAAAAAAGATATTCTACGTCTGGAAAGCTGAACTCAACCAAGTAAGTGACTGACCCGTAAGTGTGGGCGTATCCCGAGAGAGAGCTTCACTTCGCTTCTTCCACCGTCATGAAGGGACCCCGTCAGAGCATAGACAACGCGTCGCTACAAAGCCAATGCAGTTGCTAAATTGCCAAATGAACCTTGAGTCCTTGCCCCACAAGATGTATGAACACAACCTGCAGCCTAAGAATACTTACAACATGGGCGATAAGCGGAAATCCCGCGCCCGACTCAAGCTGACTACATCGCAGTATAAGAAGCACCAACCGCGATTCCAAGGGTGGGGGTTATTTTTTTTTGGAAGATGGTGTGATCTTTACTAGTAACGCTTCTTAGGACAATCACCAATCATGCAGACAATAGCTTCGATCTAGATTGCTATGCACGGAGCAAGTCGTACGGTACCGCAGCTCTCAGGGGTTTGCGTAACGCTGGTATGGGCACATGGTCACACAGTAGTACCAAGTATAGACTGAGAAATGCTTGGCTACTCCAACAGTTCCCGCACTATGCTTCCGATGGATATATGGATCGGTTCAACGCTCTGTGTGCTTGAATGACTTGATGAACGCCCACGTAGGAAGTCAAGCTGTCCACCCAAAGCAATGGAACAATCTGATCAAGTTGAGCTGGAGCCACTGTTGAGAGATACCTTGTATGAGATGACGAACTTTTCCTTATCATATGCACATATTTGCTAACATATCGTACATATCACCAGAGTGGAGATCACGTTATGCGGACCTTACGGCCATCGAACCATGGATTCCAGAGGTTAACCCAGATCATAAACGTGCAAGGCCATTCCTTGTACGGTTCCATCAGCGACGAACTGTGCTCATCTTCCAAGCATCATTAGCTTCGGTATTTGCCACCACCTTAATCGCGCTCATGACTCTTGCCATGGTGAAATACCCAGTGGTCGCGGGTACAGGTACAATTTTAACTGGCAGCTGTCGGAGAGTGCATCGCTTAGGTAGATAATTACTCTAGTGCGACGTGAGGAAAGCGCCGATTACTGATTCTTACTTTTCTAGATGGAGTTGTGCACATCGTCCTGAACGTCATAAGTACTCTCTTTCTAGGAGCTGGAAATTACTGCATGCAGGTTCTTGTTGCTCCCACACGATCGGAAGCAGACAAAGCTCACAAAGAGGGTATATCCATGGAAATCGGCGTTCACAGCTTCCGAAACATGTGTAGAATTCCATGGCCAAAAAGAATCATATGGTTCGTTCTGGGCATGATATCGACGGTCATGCATCTATTCTGGAATTCCGCAATCTTCTCGTCAATTCCCTACACCATCTATCCTGTCGCTATTGCCACTAGCGATTTCCAGAACTATATAGACGATTGGTCGAGGTATGGTGCAGTTGTTCATGATACGTCAAACGCAACAAGTATATTTGGACTCAACGCGAAGAGCTTTACGCGCATCGAGAATGCAGATTGCATCAAGATACACATTGACCCACGATATGCAGGAGGAGAATTAATACTTGTTTCGAACACTACCACAGACGTTCACTCACGGTCGACAGGCCACATCAATCAAACACTAATTAACGGTTGGGACGTAGGCCATGGCTTTGCAATCTGGAATGGCGAAGTTCAATGGATCTGTAGCGAAATGCTGAAGAAAGAGAAGAAGACATGGTGCACCAATGAATGGGCACAAAAGCATGCTCGAAATTGGACAGTCTACGACGAGTCGATTCAATACTGCCTCCAAGGACCAGTAGCAGACAATCATGAGAGATGCGGTTTGCACTTCAGTAAGACCGTTTTCATTGTCGTAGGACTTTGCTTGATTATCGAAGCCGCACTTCTCCTTGTGGTAACCTGTTCCGAGATTGGTGCGTCTCCGACGATGGTCACGCTCGGCGATGCGCAGGTCAACTATCTCAAACGCCGTGATAGTCTGACAGAATCGGTTCTGTCAACAAATCCCGAAGATTCGAACTCAGCTTCCGCCAATGTATGCCATGTGCGACTCCAGGCTGCCGAGTGGGAGGCCACTGATGTCTGTTGGTACGAAGCTGTTGGGCCCAAGATGTGGATTGGCACTGCAGTTGCTTTCGGTGTCTCTATCACAATCAGCACGGTGCTATTTATCATGTCTCTTTCGGCCTTTAGGGCGTATCGCATAGTTCCAAACCTGAGGAACATCTGGAATTCAGGCATCGGACAGGTAAACCACTATATGCTCATCGGCGGACCATTGACTGGACGAAAAGGCGACAATCAAGTAGTCGTCGGCCACATTCTCCTGGCCAATATCTATCAGGTTCTGTGGAGTATGTTGTATCTTTTTTGTAACAACTGCTTGACGCGCCAGGTGCTTGCAGATCAGTGGACCCGGTTCATGCCTCAGAAAGGCCAAGCACCTGACCGGAAAACGCCCCGGGTCTCAGCTCATGAGGGACTTCAAAGAAGCTCTTATATGTTGACGCTTCCATGGAGATACGCTGCACCGATGATGCTTGCGTTTACTATCATGCATACGCTGTTAGCGAAAAGTGTGTTTCTTGTCAGAACAGCGGCTTATGGCCCTGGACCAATCGACACGTCTGAGCGATACCTGGACCGTGACTCTTCTCGTATAGGATTTTCCAGCATGGGCGTGCTTCTAACAATCTTACTAGGGTTAGTCATGCTGTTTTCTTTTTTTGCCATCGGTTCCAGGAAATACCACGATGTTCCCAGGTATCTTCCTGCGATGGCGAACAAGACAGCCTTTATCAGTGCAGCTTGCCAACGTCCAGAAGGAGATGACTTTGCTCATATATTTCCAATCACTCTCATGGCTGTTAAACTAGGTCCTGGACAAGCCAACGGCAATCAGCAAAGCAACAGGAGAATTGTATTCTCAACAGACAGGTATGCTGAGCCTCCAGGAAAAAGCAGCGAACCAAGAGAGTTATTCGAACAAGCCATGCCCGTAAGTCAGCAAGACGATTGGGAAAGACTCAAAAGAGCTTGTGTATGGAACAGAAAACAGTCCTCTAAAACGATGCTCAACACCTTCTGGGCGCAGAAGTATGTGCGAGTCTGGCGAGCACCAGCTTCTGCTTAAGCGGAGTGAGGGGGCGGGACGGGGAGCGTTCTTTCCTTACAAAACAGAGCCTGCTAGAATTAATACCCTAAGTTGCTTTAGAACTGACTAAACATAATGCTAGTATCTTGTATTTAGTTAAATGTGATAAGACCTCATGTCTCACAAGGATTCAAGTCTCCCAGTTCCCATGCGCGCAAATTGCTGTAGCATCTACAGCATGGTGTATCGTTATCGTACGCTTCCTGCGTTTCAGGCGCGCCCGGAGTTCGACATGTCCTTTCAACCATGACGGCCGACCGTTGTCCAGTATGACAACCCAAGAACCTTCCGCCGTTATGAATCAGCTCCGATCGCTCGGATTCCCATATACGATGAACAAGGCTCGAAATATTGCTTTGCTCAAGATAAATCCTAGAAAAGCAGCTGCATGGTCATGTTGGACTAACACATGTACGCTGGCGGCATTCTAAAGATGTCAAAGCTCTTTGCTGTTACGGGCCAGAATCACAACCTCGGAATAGATCTGGAGATACGATATTAAAGAGCAGTAGAGTTGGATGACAAAATGAGCTACGACTTTTCGATGAGCTGGTTTAATGGACAACGATGTAAGAGAAAGAAGTTGCAAATCCAAATGCGACTGGAGATCGATACGTGAGGGTTTACGTTGATTCTGCTGCCAGAACGATGGGACTACCAGTCACGTCTATCTTGAGGCAGATTACAGAGTCAGTAGCCATGATAATTGTATTGTCTCGGCAGGGGTATGGCGTTAGGTCTTGGATTGGATTGATGATCGTGTGAGTTGGAGAAGGTAAGAGCAAAAGTTCAGAAAGAAAAAGGCGCAGATTTTGGCGACATAGAACGCTAAACCCACTTAGCGTTGAGCTGTTTGCTTTGTAACATTCATTTCAAGAATATCCACTTTGAATCTACCAGTACTCTTTACCATATTTCGAAAGACCTCTGCAACAAGTAGATATTTGGAGACATAAAAGTTACAGAGTAATGTTATGCTCTGCTGTACCTCCTATTCTAGGTAGTACTGCTAGCCTCTGTCTCTTCGCTATTCTGCATCTATAATTCTATCAGCACTGCTGCTTCCATCATCTGTAGCGTTGTCTACAGCTTTAGCTGACGCTATTTACAGGCAGAAAAGTACCATAACCTACAAGCAGATGCCATATTTGCTTAAGAGCGAGCAGATTGTAAGTAATCTTTTGAATACAAGACGGCTTACCACATTCTTGTTGCTACATCAGGATGTACCAACTAAGATGGGTTCCCTTGCATGACTTGCTCGGCTCTCACGATACAAGATGGCCGCGACAAGACATCCGTATCTTCGTTGCCAGATCCGCAGGCCTTAATGAGAATAACAAAGTGGAACACACGGGCTTGGACATATCAAGAGGCGCTCCGCTCAGTGCGCCGTCTCATCTTCACTTTTCATCACCTTCACCTCGAATGCAAGTCTATGCCCATTTCCAAAACAGTCAAACACCCGTTGTCTCTGAAGACAGATAAGGGAGGCCCACCCTGTGCTCTTTCGCGACGAGTGTCTCACAGGCACGCGCCGTTCTGGCGCCTCAGATTCCTTCGGGTCACGATAGAGGACTACTCGCAGCGCTGTATGAGGCTTGATTCTGACGCTCGTACTGTGTTGTAGGATATTTTATGCAGGTTCTAAGTCAGTCCCGTACTCTCAACTGGATTAAAGGTATTTCGGTGATTCTCGAGGAGTGTTTCGTAGATGAGAGTACTTTTGTAACGATGAGAGGGACGCGGAGGCCGGAGGACAGTACTGGGGGCGGCCCTAGGGTCCAGGCCACCGTAGGTGTAAGACGCCGAAGCGACTCTGCTGTACATAAGGAGGCACTGCTGGTCCCTTGAGACCCCAGCGGTTTGATCAATACTATTCCGTGATATACTGCCTCTACCTACATTACCTACCTGTCTCAGGCCTTTCTTTACAACTTTGCTAGAGCCCAGCTCTTCGGTGCAGTGCTTTCCTGATATTTTAACGATGCAGCGCGGCGCGGGAAGCACTCTCCCAGCTAGACCGGGCAGAACGAAAAGCTTTATATAGCTACAGCGCACATCCAGAGGCGTAGATTGTTTGAGCAATGTGCGGCTTTGCGGCCGGGAAGGAACGGAATAAACTTACCGTGGGAAACGTGGATGCTAGATGGGAAGAAGAAATTTCCATGCACGCTCTCACCGGTTGCTCGTCAGATCGAATTTACGCGAACTGTAGCTCGTACAGACAGTTTCTCAACGGGAAAGAGAGGATGCGATGGCGACAACAAAGACAGCTGAACTTGGTAAAGTCAGTCCATACAGTTCAGCTATCAATATTTGCCCATCACCTTGCTAGCAAATCTAGTGGATCAGAGTGAGTAGGGCAGAAGCTATTAGAGTGGGAAACAAAGATCAAGGATGGTAAACCAGACATTATGTCCTTTGCTGGGATATTGATGTCGCGAGGAGGATTTGGGCTGGAACGCTCTGGCCCGAGAACAGTCACAGAACAAAGGAGAGGACGCATATTCGGCTTTTACCTGGAAAAAATTTCAAGCTGAAGAGACCTGTAAGGCAGAAGTTGATTTAAATTGGAAGGGAAGGTGCTGTACAACTCAGAGCTGACGCGCATATACGAGGGCAGCTCGCTGCGTATAGCTGACAATACGACACCATTCTAGACATGCCTCACGATCTTGCGCTAAGCTCCGCTGCTGTGCTGACGTTGCGATGCCGCCATCCGTCTCACTTGCGTTTGTTTGAAAGATTGACACGCCTTTGCGGGTTGCGCCACGGGCCCTGCCGAGTACCGCTAGGCTTGCGACTAGGTATTGGTGGCGGCCATGCAACGACCTGGGCTAAAGCCTCTGCTGACAAGTGGTCAACAGAGTTGATCAGACTCGCAATTTACGCAGGTCAAACTCTCTTGCATTATGTATGGTCAACTGCGTGGACGTCTCGCGATGTTGCCTCGGTCTGCACAACATGATTTTTGGTCGCTTCACTAACGAGGTCATGTACTGTGCTCACACATCTCTTGGGGCGCTGTAGATACTGATGTTTGCGTGCAGTCACGACGATGGCTCCGCTGACAAGGTAAGAATTTAGGGCTGAGAACGATGCAACGAAAGCGGCGCTACTCAGAAAACAGTGGATATTTTGTGGGGATTGTGCATGTTCTTTATTTGGCTACATCACGACCGGCATAGTGGCTGATCTTTTCAGCTTAGCCGACCCCTTAGCGATGTACAGAGAGCTGGGATGTTTTTCACCCCCTAAAGCATGGGCATTGTGGGATGAGTTTAAATGTGGTTGCCCGCTCTTCAAAAGTGCTTCCAGCGCAGCGGCTTCATTCGGCGCCCCCATAGTCAGATCAGTCACTCGTTCGGTTCCCCTTCATCCATAATGCGTTCTACTCTACTATTGGCCATCACGGCCCTTCCGTTGCTTGGCGTGGATGCTCTCAAAATCAGCACCAACGCTCGTTGCGGTGTACAATCTAAGGGCACTCCCACGTGCAAAAACTCGATGTTTGGAAATTGCTGCTCGAAGAACGGATTTTGTGGTTCGTCGTCGCTGTACTGCGGAAATGGATGCCAAGCTGGCTTCGGCGACTGCAAGTCGTTCATCGCAACATCTGCAAAGTTATCCTTAGTATCAGCAAAACCCTCTTCCACATCGGCGAAGCCATCCATTTCATCATTAAAAGTTACTGTTGATGCTGCGAAATCGACTCCAACTCTAACATCAGCCTCTTCATCTGCGCTATCCTCTTCAACTTTGTCAATGTTGGGTTCCTCTTCCACGGCGTCTTCTTCAGCCCCTATCGCATCATCTTCGTCTTCTTCGGGTGTGAAGATCTCCACAGACGGAACTTGTGGTGGAACTCAAGGATTCACGTGCTCAGGGTCTGCATTTGGCAGCTGTTGCAGTGAGTACGGATGGTGCGGGAGCACCAGCATCTACTGCGAAGCTGGCTGCGATGCTGCTCATGGGGACTGTAACGCCGCCAGCCCATCGATACAATCATCAGCCTCTTCCAGTGCAACAACAATTCCATCGAGCTCAGCCTCATCCTCTATCATCACTCCAACCAGGACCACGTCAGCCACTCCATCAACTACAGCATTAGTCTCCACCAACGGACAATGCGGAGTAAGCTCCAATGGAGCGACTTGCCTGGGATCACAATTTGGTGATTGTTGCTCTCAATACGACTACTGGTAAGTCCTTTTTGCTGAGAGTAAGAAAGATGAATGCTGACATAGACCTACAGTGGAGACGCCAGTGCGTTCTGTGGCACGGGCTGCCAGAGCGGATTTGGAAACTGCGAAACACCTCCAGCACCAGGCAATACTTGTGGCGTGGAGGGTTTTGCCAACAAGAGCGAGTACTATGCCTCTTCATTCAATCTCATCGACACCACGGACGTCTCGACATGTGCCAGTTTATGCTTAGCTGAGGCTACATGCATGAGCTATCTTTTCAACCCAGGCCTTGGTAACTGCGCTTACCTTACGTATTCACTTTCGCAAGGTGAGTTCATCGCCACGACTGGCACAAACCAGTTCTTCTGGGATCGCGCATGCGCCGAAGGGACTACGGCATAGACAATATCAACATTCTGGGGTGAGCTTTTAATGGAGTAGAAGATAAGTTCTTAAACTAAAATGTTGTTTCTTAGTTTAGATATCTGCATAAAGGAGTAGCAATATAAGATAGTTATAGTTAGGACAAACTATACTTTAATAATTATAATTCTTAGAGGTTTATCTCCCTATATATTTCTCTTTATTATATAAACTAAACTTAAGATTATAGACATAGAATAATATTATCTATTATACTTTACTATTATAGTTAAGAAACTATTTATATAAATAAATCTACTTTATTATCTATTTTTTACTATCTATTAAGATATATTATTAATTTTACTAATAACTAGATATTTTAAAAAGATACTCTAATATAGGTAAAGTAGCTAATAATAGTTATTTATTAGTTTTTAAAATATCCTTATTATATAAATATTTACTAAAGTATTAAAGCTTTAAAATTTATTACATATTATCTTTTATATATTAGGAAGTTAAGTTTATATAATAATAAGTTAAATAGATAAGTAATATTTTATATTAGCTCTAAATTTTATATTAATTTTATAATAATATATAGATAAATAGCTAAGAAAATATATTTTCACTACTAAAAAAGAATTAAATTTGTTTAGTCTCTACTTAGAGATAATATTAACTTAGATTTATAAGTTCTAAACCTTATAAAATCTCTCTATTACTACTTAATTATTGCTAAGATTATATAAGACTAGAATAGATTAATAGAAGCTTATTTAATAGCTCTTGTCTATTTACTTCTATTTAATAATATATTACTAAGCTATATCTTTACTAGACAAATATTTATAGAGTAAAAGTATTACTTCTTTCTAAGTATATAAGCTAACCTTATATATTACCCTAAACTTATACCCCGTACTTACCAAGCTGGAGCGCACTAGTGACCCAGCTTAGCCACACACGTAGACTGTTCGCAGTTCGGCTGTTATTTTACACGACGATTATCCAGGCTGTCCAAAAAAGGACAAGCCGCAGCCTATATGATCGCTAAAAGTCATGTGTTTCAGCCCTTGCGTGATCGTCGCCTAAACTTGCATTAGTGTACCACAACCAGTGCATCTGGACTTCTAGAGCATTGATATTAACCGGGCCAATTGCGCTTCACAAGACGTACCGGAAACATCAGACTTCCTGCCACCCACTAAACAGGCATAAAGCAGATCTGAACGAAGCGGTTCATTGGTAGTTGCAGCTGGAATGTCACTGACAACGAGAAGCCAAAACTAAGGCGTCTTAAAGCTGGTGACATCTCCTCACGCTCCGAACTCTGCCCAGCCGTAGTGCTGGAGCAGGTAGAAAATGCCAGCCACTACAGAGCTAGAGCAATAGCTAGAGCATGTATCAAGGAAAGTATCTTAATAGTCCTCAGGGCTCATAATGCACGACTCGTATGAGTCTCCACCCCCGGATTCTTGGTAGAATTTCTTCACCATTCGTGTCTTTCCACCCAATACAGGAGCCAGCTATAGCCATGCCTGGAGGCATCAATGTTCCACTCGACGTGATCTTGTCATGGCCTGCCCCGAATTACAACGATCCCGTCACCAAACCCAAGTATGTCCTCATTTTCTCCTGCATCATAGGCCCCATCAGTATCGCGATGCTATGTGCGCGACTCTTTGTCCGCATCCACATGCAACGCAATGCGGGATGGGACGATTGGCTTATGCTGGCAGCAGCAGTAAGTATTCCTGACCTTCTCAGTCCTACTTTTATCACTGACGTCGCAGTTACCTGTGTTGGCCTTGACCATTATATTCCCTCTGAGTAAGTTCTCATTCCTCTCGCCTATGTCCGTCGCTGACTTTGACGCAGTCACAGAAGCCTACCGCTTCAACCGCCATGCCTGGGATGTCGAGTTACAGTACTTCCCAATGCAAAGGAAGTTCGTTATGGCCATTTATGCACTCTACTCTCTGGCCTCAGGTTTGATCAAGCTATCAATCCTTTTATTCTATCGTCGACTATCATCTCGGGCTGTGTCTCCTGCTTTCCGCTGGACAATGCGGATAACGATCTTTATTATTGGCGGCTACAGCATCGCATTCATCATTTTACCAATTTACATGTGCAGACCAATATCTGCTTTCTGGGATCAGGTCAACTTCGCGAAATTAGCACGAGGCTACGAATGGACATGCATCAACGAGGGTGCAGATGTGGTGGCGCACGGCATCATCTCCACGGTGCAGGACTTAGTTGTGGCTTTCCTGCCCGCAATACTCTGTTGGAACTTGCAAATGCCGCTTCGGCAGAAGATCGCGCTGTACAGCATCTTCGCACTGGGATACACCAGTGTTGCTGTAGGCGCGATGCGCACTTACCAGGGGTACCGTCTCTTCTTCACAACCTACGATGTGACCTGGGCGGCGAGCGATATATGGCTGTGGTCTTTACTGGAACTTCATATTGGCTCGATGTGTGCGAATGCGCCAGCGCTTAAGATTTTTTTCGAGAAGGTACTCAAGGTCGAACGGCTGACCAGCTGGACACGATCGCGCTCGCGGTCTCATTCATCTGCAGTGAGGAAGCAGAACTCAAACAAAGACAATGTGGTATCTAGGGAGACCTTTGGACAGATTGAGGGTAAAACATGGTTCAGGAGGCTCATCCCCTCGAGCGACAACGAGAGCTCACAACCCAAGATCTCCCACCTGTGTAGCACAACACTGCAATTAGACGCGCATGTCGACCCCAGCCAAGCTACGTCACGTGACAGCATGACAGAACCGCTGGCATCGGAGTATATCGATATGGTGTTGATGCATGATAACCACGCTAATGACATCGAGATGGGCAGGCAGGCACATCATTACTCAAAGGATAATATATAGACACTAGGAACGCATTGTTACTGGCCTCAAAATCTCAAAGTTGATTTTACTCATCAACAGTAATATAAATTCATCGCATGTATCAGACGAGTGTACTAGCGCTTAGAGTAGCTCTAATGAGAATCTGACTATTGTTAGAGCCTAATTCCGGCAACCAGGCCAAGCAGGCACCAAAATGGTGTATCGACTCACTCATATGAGTGAGCCATGGTCGGAACGGTATGGATATCCACCAGCCTCGAGGCCTACAGCCTTGGGGCCTAACAGTTATAGTTTCAAGTCAAGATTTAAGGGATATATAGTATAAAGAGCAGCAGCTTAATTCTACCTGTCTAACAAGATTAGCGCTACGACTATAAAACTGTGTATGCACGGAAGACAAGGGTTACACGATTACTCGAATCAGTTCATTCCCTTTCTTATCCCTTTGACACCTCCACCTTCTTGAACAAGAGTTCCTTTGATGGACCTGGGGCATTCTGTGCTTGTGTTAGTGCTTCGAACTTGATGCTGAAAGAGTGGGACGCATACTCCAGCCCCAAAATCCAAATTGGGCCACCTATCTTCCAGAGCCTCTGGCATCTTGATGTCATATGCCAAGATAGTTTGTGCGACAATCAACTTAATCTCATTCGTGGCGAAAAATCGTCCAGGGCATGCATGCCGTCCGTAGCCAAAGCCAAGATGCTTCTCGCTTACAGAAACAAATGGACTACTTGCTGAGGAAGAGACTTCCCCTCTCGCAGACTGTCATTGCTTGTAAGCCCGTAAGCCGTCGAATGTGCTGGGATTCGGATAATTGGCTGGGTCTTGATATGCAGCATACGATGCAACCTGAAGACGAGCGCCATTGGGTATGTGTTGGCCATTCGAAAGTGTGACTCCCTTCAGCACTTTTCACTGGAAGCTAACTGTTCCATCTTGAGTTGATGTCACATCTAATGCGTTCTGATTGGAGTACTTACTATAACCAGAAGGATAGACCCGGAACACCTCCTTCATGTAAATGTCGAGTTGCTCCATCTGTTGTAGAGCTTTGACGGTCATCTGACCTCCATTGGCATCAAGTGTCTCGCGTATTTCTTTCCGTAGCGGATCCATGTACTTTGGCGTCACAGCGAGGCTATAGAAGCTAAAGCTCATGTTAGTATGAAGACTTCGCAGTGATCTGAATATAGCGGACGTACGTATTAGTCGCGGTCTCAACTGTTGTCTGTATCGCCGCAAAGATGACTCCCAGTTGAAGCTTAGCCAACTTGTGAGGGGTGTCGATCTTGTAATATTCGCGTCTCTTGAGAAACCACTGTATCATGTCGTCCGGGGCCTGCCAACTTGGATCTTTTTCAGCCTTCAACCGAGACTCGACGATCGGCGTTAGGATATCAGTTATTGCCTTTTCTCGTTTCCTGATCTGTTTCACTTCGGAGACGGCTCGCAAGAAAAGGGCGCAGGATAGGCCTCAATTGCGCAACACTGTTCCTTGCCAACAACACCTCCATCATGTAATTGCCATTAGCCTCGATGTATTGCTCATTCTGACAGATTTCGGGGCCAACGAAGATTCGTCCAGAGACTCTAGCCACCACTCGAGTAAGAATTCCAAAGATACGGACAGATGTCAAGTCTACACATGCGGGCATCTCATGACGAAGGGCTTCATCTACTTCAGCTGACATAGCGGAGTTGAGTCGCGCTAGATAAAGTTAACAAGTGACCCAATTTGTTCCGTCGACTGAGACATACTCAGCGCTGGTGTCAAATCGGCCCTGATGATGTGGCCAAGTACATGTGCATCGAATTCGAATTGCGTGTCTTTTTCTTTCATGAACTAAGAAGGAGTTATTATTCGAAATCATACATTCTAATCATGAACAAGCTTACTTCTGCTACAGCTTTTTGGAAACTCAGCGTGTCGTCTGGCATCTTCCGCAACTCGGGTAGAAAGCATAACGGAGTGACGTGTGTATTGGTTCCTACAGTTAGGACATATTAATTAGACTGTCCACCCCAATCGTTTTCCAAGTCTCTCTTACCGTCCTCGTTCGAAACTACCTAGACAGTATCTTTAAACTAAAAACCTTACTAGATAACGTCAAGGTTCTAATTAAATAGGCGGATAACGTACTGTATTGTAGCCTTCGCTGAAGAGTTTCTTGCATAAGCTTAGGTAGGTTTGTCTTCTCTCCTTAGGACCTTGTTTCTCTTAGCTTTTAACACGGGGCAAAGCTAGAATTTAGCGTTTGTTAATCTAAGATAGACACCTCTAAATAATAAATACAGAAGTTACTATTAATACTAAGTAAAGCTCTATAGATACTCTAGAAGTATAGAACTTATTTATATTAATAGAAATAATTAATAGGTATAGAAGTGTTAAAGCTATACTAGTATTTTAAGCTAGTAAAAGGTTAAGTTCTAAGTATTAGTATAAAGATAGGTGTAAGGCTATATATATTATAAAATAGAGTAGTAAAGGTATTATAATATTATTTAAGTAGATAATATTAGAACCTATAGGCCTATTATAGTATACCTATTTTATTATATAGTAGAATAGACTAGCTATTAAAGTCGTACCTAGACAAAGTCTAATATTGTACTAATTTGTTAGTTCTTAGGAATAGCTAGTAGTAATAGAATAAGGGCGAGATGTCTAAGCAGGGCTTAATATAACAACTTAGGAGTATAGTAATAAGTAACAGGTAATCTAACTTGTTATGCTAAGGGTTAAGATCTAAAGACAAACTTAATTAACTAAGTTAAACACAAACTATAAGGGTTATGTTTCTACTAACTATATACTGTAATAAATGTATATTGCTTAGTTATGCTTAGTTGCTTAGTACTACTAAGCAGTACTAATTACTAATTACTAAGCACGTTATATAGAGCGCCTTGCTTAGTTGTTACATAACTGCATAGGGGCCCTTAGCTCCCTTAGTAATTACTTCTCTCTGTGTTAAGTTTGTTATAATATCTTTTTATGCTAAGCCCTTTGTCTGCAAATCCTAAAGGATTAGTTCTTTGTCTAAATAGGTTTGTAACACTATTCCCCTCCTATCTTAGCTTAGTCTCTTAAGCTTTATTATATAACGTAGAGTCCCCTTAAATAGTAAGTAGTTGTTCTAACAATGCCTAAATAACTATAGCTGTTTAGCATAGTTTAACAATATTACCTCTGTAAATTTATTAAAATCTTTAGGGATACTATAGTCTAGAAATACTTAACTTGCGTAAAGCATAACTATATGTGCAAGGTTTATATTTATTCTAGAAAGTGTAGCAAGTGCCTTTATTATAGGTAATGTTGTAATATAAGGGTTATAAAATCTAAGTTCTATAGGCTAGCTACTAAGAAAAAGAAGTTATATACGTAATTAAAGGAAACTTATAATACGCAAAGTGCAGTAATAAAAGCATTAGAAAAGGCTATAGAAGACCTGCGTATTACGCAAGCGCGTAAAGAAAGATTATAATAGTAGATAGATCTCCTTAATTATTGTGCTAAAGATATAATTGTAGTAGAGAAGTAGGGTATTAAGGAGTAGGAGCAGGCTAAGTTAGAGACTATAATATTTAAGGGTCTGTCTAAAGGTCTTACCCTAAATCTATCTCCTAGCACGTAGAGTGCGTTTAACAGGTTGCCTAAGAAGTTCTAGGAGCTACCTAATTTGCCTCCTAGTATTGCTTTAGGAGCTAGCAGTAGTTTATAAGGTTTATAGTTAGTTCCTACATATTCTCTAAGTTAGGGTATCCTAACTATTTAACTAGATACTTGTTGCCTCTTCCTTTTTTGCAATGCTGTATTATTTTTTTAACTTCCTACTTATCTTTACTATTAGCTTAATAGTAGAAGTCTTTCTAGATTAGCGTCCTAGAGTTAGCTAGTTCTAATAATAAGATGTAGAACACTAGATAGATCTTTATATTCTTTAGCAGTGTAAGTTAATAAGTAACTAGGCTAGTTTACTTAGAAATAAAAAATAGTCTAACCTTAACCTTGTCTAATTTTTTTATTAGTTGCTGTGTGTGTAGGTTTTTTGTAAGGAGATACACTTTATCCCTCTCTTTTAGCTAAGGCGCTGTTTTTTATTTTTAATTAATATATAAAACTACTTGTAACTAAGCCTTTATAATGTTCTTAAGTAATTTCTTATATATTTCCTTTAGTGCTTTAACTAAGGCTATTGCTAATTCTGTTTAGATATTGCTGTTTAATAACTTAGTAAAGAGATTTAGGTGTCTCCTATAGTTTATAAAGAATAGTGTTACACCTATTACTTCTAATAATTTATTGTTATATATAATTTATGCTATAGGTAATAGTAAAACCTAGTTATTCTAGTTCTAGTTACTATATATCCTTAAATATATTTCTATAGTCTAGTTTGTGCGTTTAGTCTATCTATCTATCTGTAGATAATAGGCTGTAGATAGCTTCTTCTTTATTCCTATTACTGCTAATAGCGTAGTCTAATAGTTTAACGTAAAGAGCTTGTCTCTATTACTAATAATTAATTTAGGTATACTATAATAGTAGATAATTCTATTAAGGAACACTTATGCAAGTTGTTTTACTGTATAACTGTGTTAAAATAGTATTATCTTAGCATATTTAGTAAACTAATCTACTATAACAAAGATTAAGTTATAGTTATATCCTATAACAGGGTCCTTAAAGATAGGTAGCTGTGTAACAAAATCTATTATAATGTTTATCTATAGTGCTGTTAGCAGCTCTATAGCCTATACTTCTCTATACTTAGCATGCGTGCTATGTTTATTTTACTAACAGCTTACGTAATTCTTAATAAACTTACTAACTTTGTTATATATATGCAGGAACTTATAATGTCTTTTAATAAGCTCTATTATTCTTATAATACTAGAGTAGCTATAAAGTAGGTTATTATAATAACTACTTATAATTTCTTCTTCTAATTCTTCTAGTACCTGTGTTAATATGTGCTAGTTCTAGTAGACGCACATTACTAAATTAAGCTACTGTAATAGTCCTAGTAACCTATTATTATTCTTTCTAAGGATAGTAAATTTATTAATTATCTTTTTACCTATAAGGTTATAGCGTTAGCTAAGCGTGTCTGCTCTACTATTTTCTTTTCTTAGCGTGTACAGAATCTTAAACTTGTACTAACTAAGTATTTCTAACTAGTAAACTTGTTATTAGTTTAGAACCTTAGTAGTAGTAAAGTGTACTAAGTTCTTATAATCTATATAGATAGTAAGTTCTAAGCAGC
>JAPEUT010000292.1:0-34766 GCA_027946375.1 Neodidymelliopsis sp. IMI 364377
TCACGGAGAGAAGATTCGACGCGGAGTGTGAGCTGCGGACTGGGCGAGAGTAATAGCTGGTGTACGAGCGTGGTGTAGCAGTTCTCCAGAGCAGGGGGCGGAGGCGGGGCGCCGAGGAAAGAGTAGGTGGGTGGGTTTGTGAGGAGGGATTGGAGGGGGATTTTTGAAATGCTTGTACTTTTGGTCGAGTGAGAATGGGAGTGCGAATGGGAATGGGAGAAGCCCGAGATGAGCAGGTGGCTGAGTTGGTTTATTCACCATATCTGTACGCTTAGACTTTCTTTGAGGGACCCAGAGGATGGGCGCGTGATGAGGTGGGTTAAGGTGGGCTGGTTGTGGAGGTGGTAGATGGGCGTTGCTTCGGTGCGGATCAGGGTGCAGACGCCCAGGATCGAGGGGGAGAGGACGGTGTAGTGCAGGCAGACTTTTTCGAGCGGCAGTTTGTGGGTTGTGGGCGTGAGGACGTGGGTGTAGACCATGACTCGGAGTTCGGGCGGGAGAGATAGGAAGGGAAAGGTCATGGTGGTGGTGGTGGTGGTGGTTGGCTGAAGATCTTTTAGCGGTTGAGTTGGTTGGATAGTTGCGAGGAAGAGAAGAGGGAGAGAGGGGGAGAATTAAGTAGGGGCATTAGGTGTGGTGAAAGCGAATCTAGCCTTGGTGCTGTGTATGCTACCGATGCAGGGAAAGGAAGTCATGAATATTCTTGGACTATAAACTCGAGAGTTGTTAGGACACCGCCGACTATTCCGCCAAAGCTATCGCTCAGCATCTGGTTTGAATGCACGGAACCGTGGGTCAAGACAACGTCCCGACCAAGGATGAGATGCTTCATCGTGATGGTGTGTGTGTTTGCCCAGATAGAGAGCAAGAATATCAGGCTGTAAGTCTTCTCTTGTTCAGGTATGAGGTACAAGGCACTGTGGAATCACAAAGTCCTATCTACCATAGTAGCGAGGATTTCTTGTCGAAGAGAGTGTAGTTTTCCGTTCCTGACTTCAGCTGTGTACCGTCAGTCCTATACGAGAAAGTAAAAGCAAAAAACCCATTTGGACCATTATTGAGAATCTCGGGCGCTTCACAATCCAGATCGTACAGTAAAACTTGCGCCGAATTTTAGACTGAGTCTGACCGACACCCACGCTTTCTACTTACCTCAAAGCGGCAGTGATCTTGCCTGATTTGTCAATATTCTAGGCAGACGCGTTTCAATCACATTGTTGAGTGAGATTTGTGACACGACACTTGGATGACAAGGTATAAACAGTCTGAAGAAGTAAGGGTACGTCAGCATCACTGACGCTCGGCGTTGATACATTAAACAGCTATCTTTCCTCTTCCTTGCACAGTGCAAACTGTGCGTGGGAAACAACACGCCCCTGTCTTTCTTAGGAGATACGAGTCGCTTCTACAGGAGCGCATTACAATTTGTGTTGCTAAGCAGTAATCATTAGAACGAGTCAACCAAAACGCCAGAATTCACAACTCCGCATTAGTACAATTTGGTATGCGCAAAAACCGGGGTGAGATGCAACATCTGAGCATCTGAAGTAGTGGGATTCGAGAGTCGAAGGCCGGGTATCAAGAAAGGTACGAGTGTGGCACGCTGGATCCAGCCAGGCTGAGAAGAGGAGGAGGAGGTAGTACTTCGAAATGCGTGGCGAAGGAGCACGGTCTTAGGAGGTAGTCATCCGCCTGTTCGATATGTGCTGCAGTCCTCGACCATTATTCCTTTGACGCTGCGAGCCCCTATAGTTTGTGGTGACAAAGTTCGCGGGCGGGTGATCGAGATTGTGGTTTCCACCCTTCAGCTCTTTCAGGTCTTGGTCGCCAATGAGGCGTTGCTGCCACAAGTGTTGGAACAAGTGGAAGTCTGGCCGCGCTGTTTTAAGTGTCTGTCCAAAGACCAGATGCTCGCCTGCGAGGTGCTGCATCTTGTATGTCCAGGCCCAGGAGCCTTCATCGCAGGTTCTGCTCCACTCGCACAACGGACATTGTACCGAACGCGGAAGGGCTCTATCTCGGAAGTGGCTCAAGCAGTGTGTGTTCCACTCTGACTCGCTACGTGAGATGTATGAGCAGCTGAGGAACCAAAAGACACACTCGAACACAGGTGCGCTGGCTTCAGCGGATGGCAGCATCAATACGCCGTTAATGTCCTCCAGAAGCGGAAACCCTTGGATTTGCTCAGCGACGCTTGTGCATACAGAGCTATCCGTAATGGTATCATTCCGATCATCATAGTAAAGAAGCGAAGGCGGGTAGTCGGAGGCGGTGGAGACGCGGGATCGCGGGGCTTGGGGCGCCATGGATGAGGTGCTGCGGTGGGACTGCGGATAGCCGTACTGCGAACTGGACGCATACGAATGAGAGGCGTCAAGCTCCAGATCAACGTAATTATCCCGCACTAGACGATCTTGAACATGCTCTGGCGACTCTTGCGCCCAATCGTATATTGGTCGAGTGAAAGGGACGTGCCTCAGCCTCGACAACATGTTGGCGGGGTCGTCTACTTGTGGCGCATGTCAGCCTTACTTTGTGCAAGTCATGCCTTACGGCCTTACCCGTGAGCAAAGCAGTAGGCTGTGCCACTCAGGACTTACTGTTTTGAGGTCGCGATGTTCGAGGTTGGGGTGCCATGGAGATTCGATGACTAGCTTGAGGGTAAGGCTTAGCGCTGTTTGAAGTGTGGGGAAGCTTGGTGTCTGTTGAGTCAAGGTTTGAATGCTCTGCTTCAATCACTCCGTAGCCTGAGGCATCATGCTTTCTTATAGCAATAACAGCATTGTGCAAGAAGTTCCGTCACAAGAACATGTTCATCGTAGCGCGGCTCTGCGGTCTGTCCGGTCACTCACTTGACAACTCATCTCCAGTTCGAGCGTCGTCATTCGGTCTCATTCCATACAACACATTGCAACGGCACGGGTGACGAACCGAACAGTTCGAGCGTTAACCTGTTCGAACAATTAGACCCGCTTATGTAGCTCGTATGCAGATATCATTGGTCCGAGAAGCTGCGAACCACCAGGCGGGGCTTGACGAACCCCCACCTGTACTGTGCGAACTCATGTGCCAGCGGCTACGCCGACCGCCTTTTTGCTCTGCATTCCCGAAAAGGTGCTTGATAATGCATTGGCGTGGGACTTGTCTGTCGAGTCGACAAGGCGACTCGCTGTCAAGGCTAACGCTTCGTCATCCCCCACCTCTATACGGAAGGTGCACATGTCTGGCAATCATTATCGAAAGGTACACCGCCAAAGAGTCGATTTATTCGTGAGTTTGACCGCCTTTTGGATACACTGCTTACTTTTCTGAGCATTCATCTCATGTAACACTTGTTGTGTTGTGATGACTGGCCTTGACGAGGGAAGATGGGCGCCACTCCAGTCGAGTACATCGACATCACTCTTCTAGTTTTCCCGCTGTGGTGACTGGTTGAATCACCTTCAGAACCTATTGGCATACTTTTGCTTTCAAAAAGCGAATCACCATTGAGCTTCCATACCAGAGCCTGGAGGTCTTCAACATATCTTGTACAATAGTTAAGGATTTGTGAGCAGTCTCTTAACATATTCATAAATTGGCAAGAGTTATGCAGGCAAGCTCTGAGTGTCGCGTAGATGTCTGAGATCGCACAGAGATCAAATCTACACAACACCACAAGATGGTCTTGCAAGCAAAAAGGATGCATCTTTCGAACTCGTGCATCAATCTGTCTCAACAGAGACATTGGCACTTTACAGCATGTTCTCTTACTAAGAGGATCGATGTTTGGTGGCGCTAAAATGCAAGGCTTGTACTATACTCTCCTGTATTTACTATGCGACCGCATCGACCTGGTTCGGCAGGGAGTTCCGCTATCTGTGCAAGAGCTTATAGTATAGCAGTGTATGCACAAGAACCTTAATGAACCTTTCAAATCTTGCACCACCTCACCTTCGCTGCTATATATTGCATGTAAAGATATCCAAGCAACCACTTCTCAGGCTCGAACCCTGAGGCGTGCGATGAGACGCTTTGCCTTGCGTACCAACCAACAGCGCAAGCTACACCACTTTATCTACTGCAACCCTCAAAGCGAAATTAAATGCAAGTAAATTAACACAAACCTGTCTTTTTATCTATTCACCTGACCCTTAATGCTATTCAATGAGCGAAGAAAATGCCTACTCTTACCAAGTACAAGGTACCATATATTCCATCCAAATTAGCTGCGACTCGCACACAGCAAAGCCAAAGGCCCACAACAACAACCACGAGCAAAGCAATTCTCCCACAAACAGTAGAAGAAGCCGAGAAAGGCAAAAATACACAACTCTAATAAATACCTAAACACACCTTCCAGCACCGATAGTTCTTTACAATCGGCTAAATCGCCCCAACAGCATCTATGACGCCTCCACTGCCCCCACTGCCCCCCAGCCACCGCTTACCTCACTACCAGCGCCCCTCGCCATCGCTTAGATAAACGCCAAGCTCATCTCCACGGCGCCACGGATAAATGCCAGGACGCTTTCTCGCCATTCTACATTTCATTCTACAGTATATATTTTATATTAATGCTTGTAACAGCATCAACAAAGCCCGGCTGGCACAATTGGTTAGCGCGTGAGACTTTTAATCTCAAGGCTCAGGGTTCGAGTCCCTGGTCGGGCGATTCTTCTTTTGCTCTTTTGTTCCAACCCGTGGGCATGGTGGGAACTTGGTTTTTACTAGGATACAGTGCTTTTCCCGTTTTTTAGTCTTTTGTGTGGCTTGTGGGATGTTTTGGCCAGCTACATACACTACAAGTCTTGGAATTGATCATGGTTTCTTTTGGGCATGAAAAGGTTGGGCTGTCGATTGGACTGTGGTGTGTTAAAGGTAAAGAGATAAATTCACGCATCACGCGCTCTGAGATGTAGAACTCGATCATAGACATTTGATTTGGTTTGATTTTGCTTTTAACTACATAACAATAGCATTGCACATGTGCACGTAAGATCTCGTTTCGCGTATATACCATCATCTCATCTCAACTCAACCCATCCAACAAGGCGGGCAAATCTAGTCTAGCTGGGGCTCTGGTACTTGACCAGCAACAAGCGCAATCAGCGCGGCGCCGACACCCGAACCGTCCTTCGCAATACCAATGCGAATGTGCTTCTCGCCACGCTCGCCAATCTCAGGAACTGTGCGCAGAGCGTCCCTGATGTGCTCCTCGAAATCGGGGTAAAATTCGACAAGCGAGCCGTCGACGCCGACATCAACAACATCCTCCTCGTTGACCTTGACCTCGCCGCGAGGAGGGTTGACGCCAGCCTTGTCCTCGGTTGTAGCGGTGCCCTTGGGTTTTTCGAGACGGCCAGTGTTGATGATGATAGCGCCAATGGCAACAGCTGACAGGCGTGCTGCGCGACGACCAATAGCAGCGGCAATTACCTTGACGGCCTCGGCGTCCTCGGTGCTGGCTGCTGAGATGCCGTAGTCCTTGTCCAGCGTTTGCCTGATCACACGGTGGTTTGGGCTGCTGTCACCAGCACAGATGCTGAGGAAGCTGGTGTCGATACCCCACTGCTTGAATATCTGACTGTTGCTGTCGATCTGTGTAGTGCTGTGGATGTCGTTTGACGAAGAGTTGTCGTCCTGGAAGAGAGGGACCTTGGGGTCCTTGATGAGCTTGACGAGAGCGAGACGAAGAAGTTCACCCAAGAACATGCCAGACACACGTTTCTCGAACATTTGAATGCCGGGGTTGACAGACTTCTCATCAAGCTCAACATCATAAGGTGTGTTGGGCAGTGTGCGAAGGGAGTTGTCAAAAGAGCCCCACTCAGTGTTGACAATCATCTCGCCAGTCGACTTGTCAAATTCCCCAACATTCTTGGCTTTTGTGAGCTTTGTGACCTTGTCCAGCTTCTCTACGTAGGCACCGTTGGTACCAGTTCCGAAGATAGCTCCAAGCAAGGTACCGGTCTTGCCTGGCGAGGCATACGAGCGTGCCATGAGCGTTCCGACAGTGTCGTTGACCAGCGCTGCGACCTTGACGGGCAGGTGTAGCTCGTCGATCTCAGTCTGCAACAGGGCGCAGACGTCCTTGCCGACAGCATCCTGAATGTCGAAGCCCTTGGTCCAGCGCATGAGCAGGCCCTTGTTGATGCCGACCTGGTTTACTGGGAAGGAGAAGGTGAAGCCCAAGTTGAAGATCTCCTCAGCCTGTCCTCCGGTCTGCCGACGCTTGAGTGTGCCAGCGTAGTGGTCTTCGTGATGTGCCTGGAGAAACTTCTCGATCTGCTTGGCGAGGAAGGAGAAGAGCTCTTTTGATGTTTTCGCAGTCATCAGCTCTTGAGGAACGGCGACTTTGCTCTGCGTGAGGGAGAAGGTGGTGCTGCCGTGCAGCTGGATGGAGCAGACACGGAAGTTGGTGCCGCCCAGATCGACAGCCATGTAAAGACCCTGTAGTCGCAGTCAGCACTGTCGTTCCAGTAGGTAGGCCTCAGCGGTGGTCGCGTGCCTTCTCAGTGCCATTGGGGACAGCTGTGACGTAGGTTGGGATCTGGCTCAGCTCGGTGCCCTCCTGTTGCAGGCCCTCGTCTGCGCGCGGTCAGCGTCTCGTCGCCCATTGTGCGTCCTTGGGCGCATACCCATCTCTCTGATGAACTCCTTCACCGCCTTGTTCACAGCATCGTCGCTGAAGTCAAACTCCGCGGCGACCCGCTTTGCCTGGTCTGCGAGAGCCATGCTGCGCTTGGGGTGGGTGTTGAAGGTGCCGGCAAACTCGACAATTTGCTCAGGTTTGGGGCAGGTCTGGGGCTCGTGGAAGAGTACGGGGTTGCGGAGAGTGATGCCGGGGGAGTTGACGTGCCAGTGCTGGTCTCTTGTGAAGAAGCGCAGGACCGTGTGAGAGAAGTGGGGTGCGAAGACTTGGAAGAAAAGCGCTAGCAAGACCACGATTACACCGGTCACTGTGTGGGTCGCAAATGAGGCTCTGCCAGGTTTACGACGGGGAGGTCTCCAGTTCGATTGGGGCCTACTGGGCGCGGTGGTGGCTTTAAATGGGCCTGCAGGCGCGCTGGTGCTCCTGGTGTGTCTGTTGACCATCACGCACCCCGCTTTGTTTGGTGGACAGCTATGACGTGAGGGGTAAGCTCGAGCTTGGGCAGCTCTCGTTCAATTACATGCATGCATCAAACAGCAAGAACGTGCATGCCAACTCGTTGAGGAAACGCGCGGGAGACGTTGAGCTTCGCAATTGGAACGAGCTGCGATCCTTTGGAAGGTGATGTTTACGCTGCACTACGCTAGCGGAGTTGAGACGAGGGGCTGCCGAACCGGGCCAGAGCACAGCTTCATCGCTCGTGCAAGCAGCTGCTAGGCCATCGGCAGCCTCGAGCCTGGGCACTGTCAAACTGCGCCAGCTAACAATGTTATTTGGAGGTCTGGTTGTCGGTCCGACATGTGTGCCTGACACTCGAAGTCCTTTCATATCGTAAAAATCACAACCCTAGCACGGATTTTGTGGGGTTTTATATGGTATGCAGGACTTTAATAAAAGTACAAGCAGGCAGAAGAGTTGAGGCTGTTTGAGACGTAACACACAATTGTCTATCCATGCTCAGCTTTGACGCAGGAACGGGTGGCTGCCTTGTTGGCTTGCAATCCTTGATCCATGCTCGTTGATTGGAACATGAAAACCAGTGAATCTGAAGGAACATCTTGCTTTTGTTACGTGCTCAACTAAGTATGCATCGCTACATGGTCCGTCTGCCGCTCCTGCATCAAGTCCTTCGCCCGGCTCTCTGCCAATCTTGCTCTGCAACATCGTCGCTAAAGGAATAGATAATAGTAGTGTACACTGTGTCAGTCCAAAGCCAGACGCAGCAATGTAGGAAGGTGCCTCAACGGCAGGGAGAAATGCCAAAACAACAAAAGCATGTGCATGTATCAAAACTCCTAAACGAAACAAGACCCAACCCACTGAGCAACTCATGCAAGAAACATGATTAGCGAGTGCCAGTGCGAAGTGAAAACGACGCCGCCACAGAAACGTCTACAGTATGTACGATGAGTAACAAAGGAAAAAAACCGAAGCAACGACCTCATCCACAGGCCAGTCTGTATACGTGAAGATGTTCCTCCCCAGCCAAATTCTATAATCATCATTAGGTATCCGCCACGAGCCTGATACAGCCCCTGGCTGTTCGTGAAGCCTCTTTGACGCCAATGCCTTGGTGTCGAGGGAAGGAAATTCGGTGTGTATGCGTGTTCGAAAAGGGAATGAGAATCGAAGACCAATTGGTAGTTGACATCAGGGTGCGTCCGAAAGGGTACTTCGTTGGAAAGCTCGCCAGCTTCCAAATACAATAGATAGTTCATCAAAGTATCGCCGAATGAAGAACGCTGTCCATGCAAAATCCGAACATACTCCAAAGTGATCGCCGCGCATATGATATGATCAAATCCACTCTTCTATCGGACGCCGACTGGAGGGCGGGGTCCTAGGCTGCTCTGGCTGCTATGTGCCGAGTTTTCTTCAGTGGAATTACTACCCGCGCTAGCGCTTGCGGATCCAGTCAGACTGCGAACATTTGGACGAGACTTGGGCGGGTAAAGAGTGCTCACCCCAGCGTGTTGTTCCAGTTGTTGTGGCGCGGCAGAATGGAGAGGGACGGGTTGCCTCATGCCAGGAGGTGAAGGCCGTCCGTTGGGCCCATTGCGCGGCATACCGTTCGGCATCATGCCATTTGGAGCCATACCGTTGGGAGGCATTCCATTAGGCGGCATGCCGTTCGGTGCGTAGCCGTTAGGAGGCGAAGGTCGACCCATTGGACGAGGGCCAGGGCTGAGAGGGTTGCCCGGTGACTGACTTGCGCGGCGGCTCATTGAGGGATAGCCACCGTAGTTTCCACCACCTTGCATTTCGTCTAGACGTGATGCGGTCAGTGAATTGGTTCTCGATTGAGCGCCCATAGCGCCACGATCGACATCAGCGTATCGGTTGGATGAATAGCCCAGCAGAGGGTTGTTCAAGATGTTCTCGTGTAAACCCGGAATTTCGTTCACCATCCTCGCACTGCTTCGATTCTTATTCATTCCAGGGCGAGAGAATGGGTTGCGTGAGCGACCTTGAGGGCCGGGCACGTATCCCATACCCTCAGGGTTGTTCCGGATCTGACCAGCGCTGGGGACCTTGCGATTGCGCCGCGAGGTGACGCTCATCATGTCAAAGTTGTCGGGGTCAATCATTGGTGGAGGCTGACGGCCTCCTGCCATTGGGTCAAAGAAGTCATCCTCGTCATCGTCATCGTCGAATCCGTTGATAGACTGCGGTGGAGGAGGTCGGCCTCGGCCATGGCCTGCAGGAGGACCGCGACGCATACTGAGTTCCTGCTCTCTGAGTTGGATTTCGCGCTGTCTAAGCATCAACTCCCTCTCACGAAGAGAGAGATTGTTTGATGAGTTTGTACCGTTCTCGTAATTGCTGTTAGGGGCACCAGGGGCACCTCCCTCGACGATGTCGTCGTACAGCATCAGATGCGAGAACTCTTCCAGGTCGTTGGCTTCGAGAGAGGGGCGACGTTGACCATTTGGTGCACCGTTCATGCGTGGAGGGTAACCGTTCATACCCGGCGGTGGGCCGCGACGCATCATGGGTGGAACACCGGTAATGGATGGCGCGCGGCTTCCAGGCCGGGGTCCTCCCTTCATAGGGCCATTTCCGTTCATCATGGGTCCTGGACCGTTCGGGCCAGGCGGACCTCGAGGCAATGGGGCTGACGAGAGTCTGGGAGGAGGCGGTGGGTGCTGCATGTTCTGAGCAGGGGTGGGAGTGGGACCAGCAGCAGGTCGGGTTCGGTTGACGATATTGAGGTGGTGGAGGGTGGCGTAGAGGGTTTCAATACGGGGAACGGAGACCTTTGTCTCGAGGGCCAGCTTGAGTGGAGATCCAAGATAAGTCTCGATCTCCATGGGACGCTTGGCTTCGAAGTCCATCCACATGGTACTGTTCGTCTCCTGGGGCTGTGTCATTTGACGGATTGTGGTTTCCCGGAAATCGTCTGGGAATGTGCAGCCTTGGGCGTTGGCAAGTACCAGGAGTTCGTCGAGAAGCCCTGTGATGAGAGGACGAACGCCAACCTTCTCAATGAGTTCGGCGTGATTTGGTGTCTCGAAGACAACACTGGCAGGGTGGAATGCGATTGGACTGTGGCTTGTTAGTTTCTGGCTTTCAGGGTTTAAACGACCTGACTTACCCTATCATACGCTCAAACTGCTGTTGCCTAATGTTGGGCGCGACTTTGCAATCGACCTGACCTGAGCTCAATGTCATGGCCAGTGCCTCGGCCATATCCGACTGAATTTGCGCCGGGATGGCAGCGTTTTTGTTGGCAGCACCAACCCAGATGTCGGTGGCTCCCTTGTGTTCGAACTCGCTAGCACCAATCTGCGAAATCTCTGCACCTGATACTAATGACAGGACAACGTTTGTAGGGAAACGCTGCTCCAGGTATGATTCGACGCCCAAGCTGTGTGTGGTGTTCATAAGGATGCAGGTGTGCTGGGGGGAGACGACCGACTCGATGATGTTGGCGATATCGTATACGTCGGGAAGGGCTTTGACGCAGAGAAGGACATAGTCAAAGGGCTGCTTGGAAGAATGGGCGGCATCTTCGGGGGTGCGAACGACTGCAAGCGTGTGTTAGTGTGATGCTAGCGGCAGAGAAGGACCTGCAAACTCACCAGAGTGCGGCTTGAAGCGCTCGTTACCGTAGAGGGCGGACCTGGACTTGTTGTCAGCATGAATTGAGACAAACCAAGGCCGGAGGAGCTTACTTGAACGAGATGCCGTACTGTGCGACGTTGTCGTATCCTGACTTCCATACGAGCGTGACGTCGCAGGCGTTGGTCGCCTGCAACCGCCAGGAGAGGAACGCTGAAACGGCGTTGCCGCCGACTGGGTGCTGTTAGCAGATGCTCTGGACGGTGGTGGTGGAGGGTGTGCTCGGGGTTTGCAGGGGCAGGGCGTGTGTGCAGCCGTGGGCGGTGTGCACCCTGCCCAGGAGCGGCGCGGACGAGAGCCACGTCGCGTCGAGCACTTTGCGTTTGACGCACCTGACAAAATGCGCAGCCTGGGGACGGCCGGGGCCATGGCGGGCGAGGTGGTTAGGTGTGGGTTGTGGAGGTGAGGTGGAGTGGCCGGCGGAGAGGGCGAGCCAAAAAGTTGGCGAAGGGTGCTGGCGGGTTGCTAGAGCGCGGACAGCGCAGCAGCAGGGCTGGCGGCGATGGGGGGATTGGGCGATTGGGCGATTACGGATTAAGATAGCGGCAGAAACGAGCGTACGGCGTCGGTGGCAGTGTTTACCAGGTCGACATGGAGAGGCGTGGAGGGAGTGGGCGAGCAGACGGGCGAGGGCGAGGGCGGACAGACAAAGGCAGAGGCGGAGGGTGAGGCAGAGGCAGGCTCGACAACACGGAGGCGCAACGCAACGGTCGCGACGGCGGAGGGCGGGAAGCAGCTACGGCGACAGGACGGCGCGGGCAGGTGCCAATGGGGGCGCGGGGAGTGCAGTGCAGGTGTCACGGCAGAACAACGTGCAAGGCAGCGAGCAACGAGAGAGCGAGCGGACGCTGGTAGCGAGCGAGCAGAGGGGAGGGGAGGGGAGGGGAATGCAGAGGAAGCGTGCGTGGGATGGGATAGGATGGGACACGATGGGAATGGGAGTGGGAGTGGCAGTGGCAGTGGGAATGGAAGCGGGCGGAGCAGTCTGTGGTCTCTACACGAGCATGCCATGTCCGCCAGAGCTTGATCAATGATAGCCGTTCGCTGCACTGCACTGCACGCACTGCGCTGTGCACGCCCGTCTGCAGTGCCTGCCTGCCTGCCTGCCTGCTCCTGCCTGGCTGGATCCTGCCGCTAGCCCCAAGCTGCCTGCACTTATCGCGCGCAGGAGACGCCTAACCCAGACCTAGCCACACCCAGGTCCTGTCCCTATCCACACCGAACCACGACGGATGCACGCTGGAAGTCTTGATGAGATTGAGCTGCCAGTGGGGCCGTGCCCAGTGCCGTCATGGTCATGGTCATTGTCATTGCTTCTGCATCACAGACGTGTCGCAGCGCGCAGCCACGCCTGGTGCGACAGCCACGCCGGCGCACAGTGCAGGGCCAGAGAGGGTCTGCTGTCTGCTGTCTGCTGTCAACAGTCAACCCAACCCAACCCAGCCCGCCGCCTCACCGTGTCTGCGTGCTCGCGGCTTGCACTGCGCGAGGAGCTGCGCGGCCTGTCCACCGTCCGGGACCGAGCCGCCAGCAGGCGTGCGTGGTAAGCAGCGAGCCACAAACCCTGCCGCTGTTGCTTGCGCGGCGTTCCGGGCAGGCCTGGAGATCCGCATGCAAGAGTGGCAGATCTTGAGGCGCCTATCAGGGGGAGACAGGCCACCACCACACCCGCCGAAGGGGCTTGAGCTCCACCACACCAAGCTGCCACGACCTCTGCACATTGTGCGCCTGCTCAGTGCTCACTCACTCGCATCGTGTCCACGTCGTGCCGCCGCGCCCCGTTCTGTCTACGGCTGCTTGCAAGTGTTTGTAAGTCTCTGCCAGTGCCTGCGAGTGCCTGGCCGCGTGTGATGGCGCCAGCTCAACAGCCCTAACCACCCAATCGAGAATTTTCTGCTGCGGCACTTCACTGACGTCGGCGCCCGGCGTATTCGCGTACCAGGCGCTGCCAAGCCTAACCCTAACGCGACTTCCATTCTAATTAGCCTGCCCGCACGGTCTGACACGTCCCACACATCCACGCCCACGCCCTGGGTTGACCTCCCAACGGCATGTAGTCCCCTAATCTGGGAATCGTTCCGTCCGAGATAGACACCGCCATAAGGCCATAGTAATCTCGCTTTCACCCTCCTGCCAGCATGACACTCCGTCCTTGGAACGCCCATCGTCCGGACTGAGCGTTAACGTCGCCGAGTCCTGGACGGAGCGTTGAACGGCCCCCTTTTGAGTTTACAAGCTTGCTGTGAGGGCGGGATTCCCGCGCCGGCAACCACGCTACAACGAATCAGACTCACTGACCATGGTTGAAGACTGAACGGCACAGCTCACATACCGAGTCCGACTAACCTCGCGCCTTGGCACCGTTGTGAAGCACATCAGCTTCGGCTATGTCATGGAGTTGGCGTTTTCATAAACACGCTGCTGGTCCACCCAATACACGGGTAATACTGTCCATGCACGACTGCAAAACTGCTGTCGCAGCGGGACGATCCCTTTGCTATGGATCGCACTTGGGCCAAGGGCAGTAGGCATCACGGCAATCGTTGTGTCCCAAGTCCTGATTGCCAACCAGCAACTGCATTGTGGTCCCGGGCTGGAAGCACTGCCAAGCCTCATCATGATCACGACGTCTGCGAACACCTTGACATTATCGAACAGCTGTGTTGCGCACCCCCAGTTGTGCGTCGTTGATTCTGCAAGCGAAGACACCAGCTCAGCGCCGTCTCTTCAGCCCCACTTTAATCGAGATCTGAGCTCCTGGTCGATCCGCTCGCTCATCCTCGAACTTGCGGTGTCACGGCAGGTTTTACGACGTTTGCAACCTTGCAGCCAGAGTCGGGGTGGATCACAAATACAATCGTAATTTTGTTTGTCCAGCTGGTGGCCATGGTCCAAAGTATGCCGAGTCAAGCAAAACAGTCGATATCACAGAGTCTTAGCCATCCAAAACAGGCATTGTCATTTATTGGCACTCCTGACAGCGGGATGCCACGCGTCGAACGTTCAAACAGCAGTCGCTTCCTTTAGTTACACAAAAGCACGTGTTATCTGTCTCTACCTGAACTCATCCGGGGTCGCACGTACACACGCAAGCCGACCCACCTTACAGAGCAGTTCAATGCTTGGAAGACGCAATGCTTAACCTCTAGCATTTGAGCTCTGTTTCCAAGTATGAGGACCTGTAATAGCAGCCACGCCGGTTTGATACCGAGCCTTACGTTGAGTCTTATATTGACCAGGTTCAAGGCCCCCTGGAAATGTTTCATCTTGGCCCCACGAATCCTGACGACTTGCGCGAGGCAGTTTCAATTGCTTTGCAAGGGGCAAGTTTTGCCATGGGAAATGCGAACGCGATACTCACAGCCTTGTGATCTTCAACACACTTGTCCGATGTGGACATCTTACGCTGCGAAGGATCAGTGTAATTGCGCACTTCGCCCTCGATGGAAATAGAAGCAACCACAGACCTCGGAACATCCCACCCCAAAAGGCTTGTCTGGCATCACCAAAGCTTGCCACGTTTATGCGCCTTCTCTTTGCAGCGTCAATAATGTGCACCTTTCACTACTCCACAACTATGCATAAGTTTTGAATGGGTATGTCGAATCACACAAAGCTACAGGTTTCAGCCTCTTGGCAACTGTCTTGATATTGGAATCTACCTAGCCGCTTTCAGTCTCATCACCTCGTGCTCTCCTGGACGTAAACGCTTCCGCCGCGCTGCCCCACTGCATGCCGCGGCCCCGTCGAGTTCGAGCCGTCGATCGTATGTCATTGCCCACTTTTGCTGCCTTGCTGGATGCATTTCCAATTGCACGGCCACGCTAGTAACGCGCTCGGTGCGTGTGCAATTTCGCCAGTGCAAACAGCTTCCAACATTGCGCAAGCAAGAAACGGCATTGACTGGGCCTCTGTAGGTAAGTGTGTACTGACTGGCAAACTGTGAATAATGCCGCGAGGTAGTCTTCATGAGAGTAGTCGCGCGTCAAGTCCATGTCATGGCAACATCAACACTTCTTTACCCTACCAAAATCCGCGTACCAAGAAACACCGATAAACAAATAACACGGTCCGTACGCCAGCTTGGTTGGCCAACACCTCACAACGCTTCTGACACCGCAATCTTGGATATGCAACAAAGGCCCGTCGACATCCGGATCCCGCTGTTACCGAGCGCTCACACACGGGACGCGAACGGTGAAGAGCCCTGTTGAGATCTACACAGTACAAGCGAGCATTTGTAGAGGATCTATGTTTACACGTTCGCCACCGATGAACATGAACATCACCTCATATTGGGGTCTCACGACGTAAAAGAAAATGCCCTATAGCGATAAGTGTACTATATTATTACTCTGTCGAGTAAAGGTATGATATGCGCAGAGCCCCCTGTCTTGCATCTCGCTTGTATCTTTATCCCTCGCCACTGATGATCACTACCACCCACTACCTACCACTAGTTCTACGGTTTCTGTCTAGAGTACTCTACAGATACCTAGAATAGCGAGAGGCGAATACGCGTATCCCATCATCGCGTACATGTCCGTACGGTAGCATGCCAAACGTCTCACATAGACCATACCAGACCGACCGACTCGCCATTCTGTATCTCCGCCACCCACAATACCACGTTCCCCTTTCTCTCGCTTGAGAGCTATAGCAAACCTACTTAATGCTCGCCTGACGGCACGCAGATGATGATGTCTCGAGTTGCGGGCAGTAAACACGGTTGGTTGGTTGGGCGGTGTTGTTTCCCTTCTTCCCCCCTTTCGTTCATCTCGTCTTGTCTGCGCGCCGAGTTATTGCAGGTCGGGTGGGCTGTTGCTGGGGGGTGATGTGATGTAGTTTTGTCAGGTGAGATGAGGTGAGGTGAGGCGAAGTGGGGATTTCTTGACGAGGTGTTTGGTGCTGGGGTGGATGAGTGGGTGGCGATGCGGGTAAAAGGAGGAAAACAAGGCAAGGTAAGTCTTTTTAGTAAGACTGGATGTTGACATGGGATGGGATTTATGGGGTAGCGGTGAGGGGTTAGCAGGAAAGATGAGGGTGAGGTCAGTGTTTGGACATGTGCATAGCTGTCTGATAGCTGGTTCCTGTGTCGAAGCCGTGAAAAGAAGCAACACGAACATTAACAAATTGCAGCTCATATTCTTCTGTTGAAATCGTGTGGTATCATAACTCGTTGACCTCATACTCGTACAATCTTTCCACATATCTCCCATCACAATGCATGCCCATTCCCCTCGACTTTCGCGCCACTCTCACCCAACAAATCCCCCACACCAATCCATCTTCTAACCAAAAACGCGCCCTTTGGATTCAACTTCCTATAGTACGTCTCTTCTTTGCCCAGAACCTCAAACTTGCGCTTCTGGTACCACTCCAGCCCTTCCTCGTTCGCCTCCCATACATGCGCCGTCACACACCGTACGCCGTGTTCTGCAACCGCTTTCTTGACAATGGATTGCAGTAGGTGCATGGCGATGCCGTGGGTGCGGTAGGGTGCCAGGATGCCGACTGTGCTGATGTAGAGTTGCGAAGAGGGCAGCAGGCGACAGCGGATTGCACCTATGAGGCGAGGTTTCGCCTGTTCCTCTGCTTCCAGCTCTAGTGTGGCTTTGGACATGTGTTGGTCGAAGCGGCTGGCGTCGAGCCCTACTGCCACCCTTGCATTGTTTGGACTTGAGTGCCATAGAGCTACGAGTGTTATGCCGTTGTGTGGTTCTGTCATTGTTTCCTTGTAGAAGCTCTCAGGGTAGGGTATGGGTAATGTGAGGGCGTTGAGGCGTTTGTATGCATCGAGGTGTTCGTGGGTGAGTGGTGCGAGCTCGACGTTTGGTGGAAGCGGTCGCAGTGCGAACAGTGCGGGTATTGAGGCAGACAGAGCAGACGTATCGGCGTTGTTTGGGAACCCATTGAGTGGTGTAGCTCGAGACGTAGGTACGGCTGGCACTTCGGTCGCTGTTGGCGGCGCTCCGTTTGAAAGTCCAGTTGGTGTGGGTACTCTCGATATGTTGGTAGGTGTTCCTACTGCCGATGGTCGTGGGCTCTTCTTTGATCGTGGTCGCGAGGAGGGCGCTGAGAGGAAGTCTTCTGGTATGTCGTTCCACTGGTCTGTAGTCTTGGGCATAGGTGTTGTGCTTGACGGTGCGCGGGTCAATGGCATGCGGGGAGGTGCGGAGATCGACTTGGGAGGTGGTGGAGGTCGTTTTGGGACTGTGGATGCTGGCGGTGGAGGAGGCAGAGGCTGAACGTTCTCTTTGCTCGCTGCTGGCTTCTTCAGCCAGCCTGAAAGAGAAGACTGTAGCATGGTTGTGGAGGGTGTACGCGTCGCTGTAGTCTCTTTCTATTTTGGAAATGTATGATGGTAATGGTGTAAATCCTAAGGGTAAATGGCGGGAAGATGTAGAGATATAGTAGTTATTGCAGCAACCAACTGGGTTGCCTAGTCATGAGGACAGATGTCGTGTTGTTGAGTACTAGACATGGCGTCAACTTTCTGGTGCATCCAACATTCCGCGCCGATCCCACCTGCTTTGGTCGTAGCGCGCGTAACACTCGGCCAAGCCTCAACTTCTCCCAGCAGCTGCATCATCGCGTTGGCATCCCGCACCTCCGACAGCAGCAACATGGGCGCAGAGAACTCGAAACCCGCCTCGCAGATCAGGGATCATGTCTTCACCGCGTATGTCGTCTTCCGCCAATCCAATGGCTGCTGTGTCGTCCAGCAAAACAAGTAGCAAGCTATGTGCAGTGCTGATTAGTTTGCGCGCAGTGATCACCCCGTTCAGGTGTCTGGTGAATTGCTAGAGTCGCTGCAGAAGAACACCTTTGTGAGTTGTTCCACAGTCACAGCGCGTGAGGCGATGGATCGAGGCTGATACGCGGATTAGACGGATGCCACACGCTCGAAAGCGCTGGAGCTGCAGTACCAGGAGCGCCTGACCGCCGAGCTCGAGAAGCTGCGCGACCAGGGATCGCAGGAGTTTTCCAAGTTCAGCGAGACCCTCTCTGGCGAAGAGCAGCCGGAGCAGTCGGAACCCTCCTTGACAGAGAAGCTTGCCGACGCTACATCGTCTTCTTCCACCCTCGCCGAGAAGCAGAGACAGAAGGATATGAGCAGGACGAGTGTCACAAAGGAGATCGAGCAGCTGAGGGCCAAGCTGGAGCAGAGGAAGAGGCTGGAGCAGGTCGATACGGACCTGAACAAGGCCAAGGATGACGTTGTCACATGTCTGAGGATGCACGACCGCCGACCGTTGGACTGCTGGAAAGAGGTCGAGACTTTTAAGCGGGAGGTCGGGAGGCTGGAGAAGGAGTTTGTCGAGAAGACAATTCGGTGAGCGAATGTCCGTTGTGACACAGGCACGGCAAACGAACAACGAGCCAAGCCGGGTTGGTGCGGTTCTGTACA
Organism: Neodidymelliopsis sp. IMI 364377; assembly: GCA_027946375.1. Classification (NCBI taxonomy): domain Eukaryota; kingdom Fungi; phylum Ascomycota; class Dothideomycetes; order Pleosporales; family Didymellaceae; genus Neodidymelliopsis; species Neodidymelliopsis sp. IMI 364377. The sequence continues at coordinate 18,168 of JAPEUT010000292.1, forward strand.
GATAGAGTGGGCTTGTAAAGAGTAGTCCTCGGCCTTGGGAACGATTTTATTTCCCTTTTCACGTCCAAAGACCCTCGTACATGTGTACCTTCTATTTGCACTCTATACCGTGCTTCTTTTGCATAGTCTCTCACTGGCAGAGGGCTTCTCCTAGTGTCTTGTTTCAACTTCTGCATTTCTAGATGACTTAAACTCGTGTTCACCTACTCTCACTTAGACTCTTGTTTGCTCTCATTTTTACTCTCGTTTGCTCTCATTTTTACTCTCGTTTGCTCTCATTTTTACTCTCGTTTGCTCTCATTTTTACTCTCGTTTGCCCTCACTCACTCATTCACTCACGCTCACCACGCCTTCCTCACAAAGTGCTTGCTTTTCATCCTCACCACTGCTAATTTTCAGTGATTGGGCGAGCAGAGGAACAACCTTCAACTTGATTCTCCCACTGCCGCAGCGTACTTTCACGACAACTGTCTTACAGCGCGACAAAGGTACGATGTCAGGCCTCACAGTCGAGGACCCTATCTCGCTCATCGAAAATGACGTGCCAAATGAGTCGACGATTCTTAGAGAAGAAGTCGCAGTGCAGGGATATGGTTTGTCTCCATTCTACACTGGCTAGCGAGCGTATTTCACGATTGACGTTCAATCACAGATTCAGACATATCCGAAGATGATGATGACGAGCTCAACTATGTTACAGTCCAAGACAAGACTTTTTCTACGCCTGGTATAGCGCCAGCTCCTCAGCACGCGGATCCTACGGAATTTGAGATTCCATCGTACCGCCTAGCTTGTGGTGTCGTTTATCCTGGAAGTGTGGTGGAAATGCAAGACCGATCTGAACGTAAACCCGATGTGCTCATCAGTGGTGACTTCTTGTTCGTAAAAGCCGTCATCGAGTATGTTGAGCCAGAGAAAGTCGTGCTTCGCGGGTACCGGCTGCGCAGGTGCAGCTACATTCGGCCCTTGTTTGAAGGTAAGTACTCATACAATTCATTGCATTCAATCCTGACAGAAGTCAAGCCAAGCTTAACGAGCTCTTCATGCTCATCCACACAAATGTCAATGATGAGCGCGCGCCCTTCGATCAAGGTCTCGAAGACATCGACATCAACGAATTTCTCAATATCCGTAAATGCGTATTTACGCACCTTTCCTACGACATTCTGGGCTTACGTCAGACAAACTGTCTAGTACCAGCACGGATCGCAGACGACTGGGTCTCGCTCAAGTCGTGGATCTTCGGAGAAGGCACATTAATTTGCCGATGGGTGCATATCGTTGAGGTATATGATCGCAAGAAAGGGACATCCTATGCTGGTGAGGTGCGTAGAATGTACCAACGAGAAGTTGCGGCGTTTACTGTGAAGGAAAATTCGACAAGTTTTCCCTTCAGTCAATTCGCAATACCTTCGCCAACACCTGCATCCTCTACATATTCGTTCCTCGCTTCTACGAACTCGACCCATAAACGTACGAGATCTCTGGAGGTAGTAGATTCTCCGAAACCAAAACGTGGTCAACTGTCACCTCAGAAGAGCAAAGTGTACAGCGTCGGGGATGGGTTTAGTGGTTCGGGAGGTGTGAGTAGTGGTGTCAGCCAGGCGGGTCTTCGCGTTGCATGGGGTCTCGAAAAAGATGCAAATGCCATGGCGGCCTACAGGAAAAACAACCCTGGCGCAATGCACTTAGAGATGGATGCATGTGACTTCTCTCGTATCATCAAGCGTTGCATTCATGGAGTTGATATAATGCACTTCTCATGCCCATGCCAATTTTGGTCGATCAACCAGCAAGTACAATTCCGCCATATCTTGTATTCTGACTAACCGCCTTCAGCACTGTTGAAGGAAAGGATGATCAAACTAACATGGAAACCATTTACATCCCGGAAGCCTGGCTGCGCAAGCTCAGGTCTCGTATGTTTACAATGGAGCAAGCGCCCGGCCTGCTCATGATAGAGAGACACCGCCAGCACTTTCGCAATTTGCTCAACGATTTTTTAACCCTCGGATACAACGTTCGTTACAAGGTTCAGGACCAAGCGTGGTTTGGTATACCTCAACAGCGAAAGAGGCTTATCTTTGTTGGTACAAAGTATGATATCAGAAGGTACATAGATTCGAGATGATGCTGACGAGTGACAGAATCGGTCAACCACTGCCACCATTCCCGCATCCAATCCATGGTCCCGCGGGTACCGGTTTGAAACGCTTTGTCACGATTGGTGATGCATTGGCACCGCTTACACGAAACGAATTCAGATTCAGGAATCACAAGTACCATCAGGTACACGAAGAAAAGAAAATGGATCGCAGACCTATTGATGCTCATACATCTATGGCAAAGTGCGTCACAGTGAGTGGTGGAGACAATGCTCATCCCTCAGGAAAGCGAGCTATGACTGTCATGGAACTCGCACGGATTCAGGGCTTTCCGCTGGACCATGGGTTCTCGGGATCCAGGAGCGATGCCAAAAAACAATGTGGCAATGCATGGCCAGCTGAATCAAACAAGCACTATTTCCTCACATGGGCTGCCACACTCGAGGCATTCGACAACGGACTCATCGAAGCCGAAGATGAGATTCATGATCTTTTCGACTTTCTGGAGCAAAAAGGGATTAGAATTCCAAAGCCGCCACCCATCGTGATTGACGATGACTATCGTCCCTCAAGCTTCGGCAATGTATCGCCCACTCAGCCTCAGTACCGTTATCTATCACGTCTAGAGAAGACCGTAAAGCCAAGAGTGCCGCTAATTCTTTGGGCACGCGAGAAGAATGTACAGCCTCGACTGCCGAAAGTGAAGCGCGCAGCGACGACGACGACCTCGACAGTTGGCTTTGATGGTTCTTTGGACAACCGCTCACGTAGATCATCTCCTAAACCTCGTTGGCGAACAGGACTGCAACCGGAGAGAGTTGGAAATGACGACGATGGTGATGAAGTTGTTTTCCTTGGAAGCTTTCGGAAGGGCGTTTAAAGCTCGTCTCGAACATGAAGAGCTGCTGACGCAGTGTAACGATTGTTTCTTTTGCGACACTACAGAACATGGGTTTCACAGCATTCTGTGACAAGCGTGCTCAGCGAGCAACTTTTCACATCTGCATGGAAAGTTTCGCGAGCAGTGTGACGACACGGTCGCTCACTGCACGAATTTCTGTGTTAACTATCGCGAACACAAGGCATCTGATAAGACTGCTTTCACACCGGGACTGGGTAGCACATGGGCTATTTGTGCGATGCCTGCAAGGTGCGTCCCAAGAATCGAATGCATTGGGCGTATTGCCTGAACTTGTGGCATAACAAACAATAAAATAAAACGAATCCTATGTTCCTATATTGCTGTTTTCCATAATACGTAACGTTGTGATTACCTCTATATTGCTACAGTATTCCGAAATTGTGTGTATAATACAGACATGGGTATCGTCAAGTCGTCATCATTCGTTATCATCGTCTCTGCCCAGCAGGGTCACTTCAACATCTCCGCCACTCGCCTCGCTTCTTGAACAATGCCAACCGACTCTCGACGTTGCCCTGTCAAGGCAAGAGTCGACGCTGAAGCACTTTGGGCTTCTTCTTCCTCTGCTTCATCAAGCCCATCGTCACTCAGTCCGTTCAACATCGCTTTGATCTTGATCTCACTCCTTGCAAAGACGACCTGACAAGCCAAGAACAGCAGTCCTCTCTTGCACAACTCGCCCTTCACGACGTCAAACTTGAAGTCCGACTCTGGAAACAAGAACGTGACCAGTATGCTTCTGATGGCCACCATCTCGGAAAGAGTCTTGTTGAAGCGAGGGTTGCTTTCGACGAGATGGAAACCAGTCAAGACCCTCTTCACGTCCAGTGAATCCCCATCACTACTCTCAAAGTCTGTCGAAGCTGCTCCAAACACCTCATAACTGAAACTCGCATACGGTCGCGTATCAGCTGTGAATCTGAGGCTCAACAGTGTCGACTTGACAAAGTTGAGTAGATGGGTAAGGTTCATGACATATCGTTCCGCGGCAGGACAGATAGGCTTCCAACCACCCACACCGGGCTCTGTCCTTAGCTTCTTCGGGTAGTAAAGTGGATCGATTTCCAAGTGTCGTATCAACGGGAGATCTTTGACCTGTAGTGGTGGTTCGAACGCGCCGGATCCTTCGACATCATCATCGGTCTGACTCGGCATCGCAGTGACATAGAAAGTATTCTTGCCGAACAAGACGTTTCTGGCCTCGGCGTAGATCTGCTTGTTGACTCGAAGAATCTTCGTGTCCAGACCGTACTTTGTGGTTCGCCTAGCGCTGAGCCCCTTCAGAGGTTCACTGGCAACGAGGAGGTAATCGTATATGCGTAGTCGAAGCTCAGGCGGGAGCATGTCGAGGAAAGGAGAGTTTGATGTTGGCATCATGATAATCAAGAACGAGTATTCTGTGATGTTCGCAATGGTGATGGTGCTCGTTGCTGCTGCACAGGAGGGAACAGCGAGTATTTATAACGAGGTTCGTGGGTGGGTTTCGATTCAAGGCTCCACCAAGCCTTTTCCTTCTTTGCAGGCTGCAGACTTCGCATGGGATCAGATGTGAATGTGAAAATAATTGGTTATGACCAAGAAACAGCCACAACCAGGGTGCAGCAGCCATCTTTGTACCTTTTTTTTTTTTGCCCTCCACCCCCAATGCCCCCAATCGCCTTGAACCGCCATGCACCCACAAAACCTCCGCCTGCTGTGCCCGTACGCTCGCCACCCCTTCCACACCAAGCGACCTACTAAGTCGAACCTACTTTGCTCTCATGATCCTACTCGCAGAACCTACCGTTCGGGCGCATGCCCACTCGCCCATATGGCAACCGACGTTGCAGATCCAAGCGCATCCCTGCAACGGAAGCGCTCCGTGGCCTGTCAGCCGCATTTGCGGTGACGGTAGCGCGTTTCTAGAAGCTTTCTCGAACGGCGGAGGAAGCGCTAGCCATGCAGAGAACAAAGCGAGAAGGAAAGAAGCGTCTGCGCAGAAGCAGCGGATAGGGTTAGCGAAGCGGGATGATGCGACGCGAGAGAACTCACAGGGCGCACGATGCAGCTCGGACGAATATGAACTGTGAAACACCAAGTCTTTGTTTCGGTGAAAGTCATCTGTGGAGTGTAGATTGTTTCCCGAAGTCGGGCCTGCTCGGCGAGGAATTGTGATCCCTTTTGCGGGAGAATACAACCGTGGGGACACCGTCGAAGAGCTCGAACAACGCCGTCCTCAATGATCTGCGGAAAGCAACGCCTGGTTGCCCGAAGGGTGAGCTCGTATCGACCAGTAACACCAGCCTTGAACCTACCACCCAGCCTAGAGCCGCACTACGGGAGCACACGTGGAAGTCTAGCTTCGGTTGCAGGTTTTAGCGATCCAGACGTTCAAATGCAGTCTTTGGTACCACCGTAAAGTTTTCCACGAATAATACTAAGAGATAAGTTCGTAACCCAGACATCATCTCACCAAGCACAGCATACAAGTGTTGCAACAGTACCATTTGCTCAAGCCCAGACCCCACCCCCATGCATGTTCTCCCGGTGTTCTCTGCATGCTTGGTATCGTCACAGCTCGTGCGCATGAAACCGTTCAGCCTATCGTTTCAGGCCAGATACTAAGTCTACACTATTACGGTGTTAGGCAAAAGTAGTGTATGCGACCTGGGCAGTGGCTGACGTGCACAGTCTACTTGTTTGATATCTTACAGCAGCGCACAGGATACACAGCGAGTTCAAACATCACCCACGAATGCACTGATTCATGTATAACAGAGAATATCGGTTCTCGCCTCCCAGCCCTGCTCTACGCCATATGGGTCCCTCTACGCTATTGACGTTCGATACCATAGTACATGCTCGCGCCGTTTACGGCGTGTAGGCGCAAGTGCTTCCGCACTTCCGCATGGTGTGTCATCGGATTCAACTCCGGCTTGCTCAACCAGACTATTCTTCTCCAGGAAGGAGTCGGTGACAGATTTGCTGGCGGAGAAGGTCCGATGATGCAAAGTCTGAGTCTCGCCGAGACAGTAAGAAACGCAGTGTATGGGGAAGGCGAGCCGATTATAGAGAGATGCGCCATAGTATGATGATAAGCTACGGAACATTCTCGGCATAGCATAGACTAGACACTGTGAGACAGGTAAGAATAATCGCAACAGCATAACAAGAGTGAGGAATGATAGAAACTGCCGCTAGTGACCGTGTTGGTACTCGTTTTGCCCGGTGCTGATTTGCCCAATAGATAAAAACAGATATCTCGGAAAATCCGGCCGATTGAAACTGCCCAGAGAAAACAAATGTCAATATTTTCGAAAACTCGTGCAATTTCTTTTCGGCCAGATGCTCATCATAAGGGTTGATTCGTATCTCGTTATCGTCAGTCATTTTCTCTTGCGCATGACGGCCCGCAGTGCTGCAAGAAAAGCAGAACCGAAGCTCAAGAGTAGTCGTGCTATCTTCTCTTCGTCTATGAACATCTTTCAGCAAGAACCTGCCTGACTTGAACCCACGCTTAGTAGTCTCTCCTCTTTGTAGTCTTCTTCCTGCGCTGGACGACAGGCGATCCATCGCCATCAGAATCTGACTCGGTGAAGTAGTCGTATTCTTCGTGGACTTTGTAGCCATGATCTGGACGTCGACTGTCACGACTCCTGTCCCGACGTCTGCGGCGATCGTCACTATCATTACGGCTGTCGCTGTCGTAATGCCTATCACGGTCGTCGCGCCGGTTGCGGTCATCGACATCGTCTCGCGGTCGAGACTTCGAGCGAAAACGGTCAATAATACTTCGGCTTCTAGCTCGAAGACCTCCACCGCTCTTTCTATCGCGGCTATGCTCGGGGTCGTTGTGCTTTCGATGTCGGGAGCGGGACCGTGAGCGCGATGGCAACCGCCCATGTTCATCTTTGGCCCTGCGTTGGGGTAAGTTGACATCCAACTGTCACATAGTCCCAAATTTCACTTACCTGTCAAGATTCCTAGTGGCAATCGCTTGTCCACCTAACGCACCGGCCGCTGCACCTGCTAGCATAGTCAGCCTACTCTTACCTGCAGCCCTGCCCGCAAAGCCGCCCGCCAACGCACCTGCCACCGTAGCTCCTAGATTCTTTGTACGCAAGTCCATATCGTCGAACCTTCCACGCATGTCAGACATACGCGAACTTTCACGACGGGAGCTTCGAGAATCTGCAGACCTAGCTCTATGTCGATGATCTCGACGATCGTGCTTGGTATTGCTACGGCGGCTAGGGGAGTGACGGTCGTCGTACTGTGCGACTTGCTGATCAGAGCTGCGAGGATTGTAGGAAGATTGCTGTTGATGCTGATCGAAGGAAGGTTGAGAGCGTGATTGCTGACGATAGAACGGCGGTGGCGAGGCATAACCGGAAGAAGGGTAGGCAGGGTTGTTGGCGGCATAGGTCGCAGGGTTGTAAGGAGCGTATGGTGCACTTGCACCAACCGGCGGAGAGTTTACTCCAACAGGTGGTGGGGGAATTGGAGCAGCAGGCATCACCATGGGAGACGGAGCATAGCCAGGGCCAGGCGTGTATCGCGCAGCCGAAGCTGATCGTGACTGCTGAGCTTGCCCTGCTTTTGCATGCTGTATCTCCTCATAGCGATGCGCAGCTTCATCACCAAAAGCTACTGCAGGTGGTGAAGTGCCATCACGTCGGTTGATGGGTGGCTGTGTAGGGAATGTTTGGGCATATACGGGCTGAGGGGCGTTAGCAGGTGGGCGACGTAGTATAGCTGCAAGAGGTGGCTCATAAGATGGAGAAAAAGAAGCTGAAACTGGAGTGCCACGACGAAGGTGGTCGAACAAGTGCGGCTGCAGACCAGCAAAAGGAGTTGATGCATTTGATGGCGGCCTGTTTAGCAACATCGGTGGACAGGTGTTCACCGGTGCTGGATAAGAGGCTGCCATCGGGACTGTCGCACTTCGAGAACGAAAAGGACTATTTACCTGAGGTGGGTAGCCGTACTGAGGCTGGGCCGATGTTGGTCGGTAGTCATCCTGGCTTGGCCTGGAAGCATGTTCCTGGGGGTTGTACGGCCTATATTCGGACGTTGGAGGTGGTGGGAAGTATGGTCCTTGACCCTGTCCTTGCTCTGCGTACGCCATATTCCTATCGTTGTAGTCTCCGTCGGCGACTCGGCTGCGCTGCTTGTCTCGCCCACGACTGAGGCTCCTACTAGTGCTTCTACCCGTGCTTCTACGACGATTGCGTACTTTTCGTCTTTCTTCTTCCTCGTGGTCTGTGTCGTCACCACTGAGGTCTGAATAGTCGTTTTGGGGACTGCGTTCCCGTCGCGAACGCTCACTATTGCGCCTACTCTTCACTTTGTTTGGGGAGCCACTGTTTTTGCTCTTCTTTTTCTCTTCTTCCGGCTTGAAGAAACCACCTGGAATCTTTTCGAAAAATTTGTCTGGTATCTGTTCGGCGCCGTAACCGATTGCCTTGAATGCGAGAACAGACATCTTTCTATGGGGCGCTCGCCAGGATATCGGTCGGAGTGGCCAGCAGTGTGACGTAAGGCAGGCTCAGCGAACGCGGCTGTGATTGGATCACAAACAGCGTACCTACGGAAGCGCGAGGAGGCTTGGTGAGCGATAGCGTGTGGGTAGGACCGTAGTGAGAGTTAGGCGTCGTAGCCTTGGATAGAAAGTAAGTGTGAACAATATAGATTTGAGGTGTGAGGAGCGACGAGTTGTCTGGGGAGGTTGGGATTTGTTACAGGCGTGATGAGGGTATAACGAAGTATAATAGCTTAAGTGGCAAGCGCAATCTAATGCGCGCTGGAAAAGGAAGCAATTATGCCAGTCGGGCACTTGCGCTTCGAGATCACGATAGTTGTGATTTGTTCGCCCGGAAGTGTAGCGCAACGTGGAGTACAAAAATGACATCACACGTTCTCGTCCTCGTCACCGCCCACGACTGCGCCCGGGTAGAATGCTCGGTCCCAACACAGAAACAGTCTATCAATTGCAGAGGCACCTACCCTACCCTATGTAAGGATTTAGCCGTATAACGGTTTACGTCTTATTATTCACACATTCGATGTACATATTGAACTTTGTCTATTATTGTCAATCGAGTCTTACTTGTCCGAGCGTTTAGATGACGTAGTAGACCACAAGCCACTCAAGTTGATCTTGTGGACACCTACATAGCCCTATTGCCAGATGGCGTGAGTGATACCGCGGCAGTCCACCCGTTATGAAGACTTCGTAGGTTAAGGGGCCACAGATTGTAGCACATAGCCTATAGACTATTCCCGGTCATGCAGGGCACATATAAGCTTCCGTGATATGCTCCATAGCTGCGCTGTTCAGTTTCATGGGCCAGCCACTGGCAAGCACGTAGCAATGTACAATGACGATATGTCCCAGCATGTGCTTCACCGCCTACAAACAAGGGCTGCCCTTTGCGCGTCCTTGCGTAGTCGCCTTGTCCCGACAGCGCGCTTATGTCGAAGGCTGATGCAAAGGATAATACTCGTGGATGCGATTGGAAACCTTTTATGAGTATTCCAGAGCTCGTTGACCGCTAGCAGAAACATGTGGAACTACATCACGGTGTCCCTTACAAACTAACATGCAACAGGTTATGGTAGCTGTGGATTGAATTTGATGGCGGCACGGATATTATGGACATCCTTGTCTCTCGAGTTTGAATATGTCTCAACGTTACAAATCAGTACACTAGGCGATACATACCTCTTTATTGCAATGGTACTATTGAGAGCTGGTGTCTAAAAAGATGCCAACGTGCTAGCGCTCAGTCAGCCTTGGGCCGCAAGGTGGTACATCTCTGCAAACATACTTTGTGACCTATCTCGTCGTCACGACATGACTGGTGAGTGAAGATACCGTGGCGAAGGGAATGATTAGATGACTGACGCCTCGACCGCCTCGGTCCACAATGCGAAACTGTGAATATGACCAGCATGCTGGTCGTCTAGAAGGAACTTGATCATAGCAGATAGGGTATCTCCTCCTGTTGTTCCAAGGCCGTTTATCTCCAAGATACTGAATACAGTGGCACACCACTCAAACGGTCTCACTGGGCCCCCTAATCTCACCTGATGGCCGTCCGGCACTGTCCAGAACTTCGACCATGTCTTCAACCATATAAAGAAACCTCCGCCTGTACTCGTCGCTGCTTGTCGTAATGCTCATTGGCCCGTGGTCTTTACCAAACTTGAGCGCATTGTACATTTTAACTAAACCGGTAAAAGCATGTGCCTGCAGCGCATCCTTTGACCAGAAGAAGTCCAATACGATGACCCGGTAGATCCATTTGTTATCTTGCGAAACAATGCCTGTACGCCATGACGAGCCGTTTCCTGGTGGAATTGGCACCCTGTGATTTTCGGAATTCAGATCTGCAGGGAAGCGAACCAGGAAGAGCGAATAGTCGACAGCGTTGTTGTCCTGCAGAAGCTTACTGTCCTTGGACAATTGTGCAACCAGCTCCTCCTTCTGGTCAATAGTGACTCTGATTTTGTCCTCAAATTCATCGATGAGACGATCCTTGACGCTCTCTGGGGCTAACCTGCCACCAGCAATATCTCGCTCTGGGAAAAAGTAGTCATTTGGCTTCAGATCGAAGGTCTCCCACTGCTTCTGTTGGTTCTTGCTGCAGCTCGACTTCCCATATAAAATGTTCTCCATGACAATGTGGTGACTAGGAGCGACACCAAGCCACGCACCCAGTGCGGACGTTGGGCAGTATAGGAGATCGGTAATACGGACGAGGAGGGAGTCTGGGTTCATCTGCATATGCTCGACATAGGGCTCAAGCAGCCGCTTGCGGAAGAACGAGTGTTCGAAGTGTCGCGGTAGCGACTTGACAAGAAACTTGTTGTTTGGCGTCGTGAAGAATGTCTACGGAACTTTAGTCGCTAATCACACAGCACTGGACTTTACTTACTGAGCCGGAATACCCTAAATCCCCAACAGACTTCAGGTCTGTCCGCTTTCCCTTGCTGGGGCTCCTAAAGCTTTCCACATATTCCTCCTCCTCCATGCGCCAAGTCTGGGTTCTCAGCTTCTTAAAGACCTGATCACGGTAGCGTGCAAGTGTAAGCTGAAAAAGAGAGAAAAAGGCAATGATGCGCGCAAGTAGTCCAGGTCGCGCGGTCTCATCGTTGCTGATAGGCTCAGTAACGAATATAGCACGTAGTATCGAGTTACTGATCAGACGCTGTCGGCGTCCCATCGTGAGAGTCGGTGTTATCGTCAAGTAAGGTGGTATTGTCACGCGAACAAACAATGAAGTGTGGTGTGCGTGTCTCTGTTTACAGATGCAAAAGTACGTCATCTTGCGCTAACAGCGCGTGCGTTCTTCTGAGCACTGCCTACTCTGTCGTGTTCACGCCAACAACCCATCGAAGTCCACTTTGCCTTGGGCCAAGCCCGCGGAATAAAGGTTGGGCAATTGGAGCGAAAAAGGCGTGAAGTTTCGTGAACAAGTTGGCCAACGATAATCGCTGACCTGCAGCTAATGCTTAGCAGCAAACAAGGCAGGCGGCCAGCGGTCGACACGGCACCAGGACATGGAATCCTTGTATCATGTACAGCGTTGCGAGTCCAGAGCAAGCCGCCTTTAACAGTAGCTTTGTATCGCGTACCTATCTAGCGGACGCCGTTATATTGAGCACAGTGTCTAGACCTGTCAGCTTCTCTTAAATCTTCACGAAGGGGTTGTGGTACGCAGGCATTCATCCGGACTCTGACGTGCTTCCCAGAGAAAGGCGCATGTACAGAACCTTCGCTCAGAACGTGGTATAAGAGTGCTGGCCTAGGCAGCAAGTCGAGGCTACGATGTCTCAGGTTCTTGACGCTTCCAAACTTTGTATTGACTGCGCCACAGACACTGGTCTTGCGACTGCATACTACAAAGTGTTTTGCAATATACAGTTGCGCAGCGATACGACGACCGATACGTCTCTCCAGAGCCACTTCGGCGCATTCAAGTTAGGCGTTCCTGGCCCGAAGGTTTACTAGTGACCCTAACGGCGAGGGGATATCCGTTCAGCCACTGCGACCCTTTTCACGCATGTGCCATCCAAAGATCTTCTAACAGACCAGACCCCACAGGAGATTAGGCGATCACCCGCTCGGATCGAGTCCCGCGGTTCCAACCTCAGACCCACCACCCTGAAGGGCAAGTGTCTCAGAAGCTGCGTATAATCAGCCGTAACGGCATTGGTTGAACGTTGAGCGAACGATTGATCCCAGCAAAAAGGGGGTCCACTGACTGGTCGGATGCGTCCTGGATGTAGTTGCTGGGCGATCATACACTAGGACTACTTGTAGAGCTTACGAGCTTGCGAGCTTGTGAGCTTACAGCAATGGTACAGTCGGGTGGCTCCTTTGATCTCGTTCTTCAAGCGTCCAGCCTATCTGCTGACCGAACCCTTGGACCTTTTGACCCAGCCGGTGCATTTTTGGCGTGCAAGACTGCCGTCTGGACCTCCACATCGGCAAGGTGCCGAGCTAGACGTCCCGTTTCATGCACAGTAGTGTTCAAGGACCCACTGAAGCTCCTCAAACGCCGTAGGCGTGGCCAATTATGTTTTCCATGTCCGAAGTAGTCGACGACGAGGAAGTCTCACCTCAACTGTTGCATGTCTGCATGATAGTGTGCCTGCAGGACCTTACGGGGCTGCCGCTGACACAGGTATATTTGGAAGTTTCTCCGTTCTAGGTGTGATCTGGGTTTATAAATCATCAGCGCTTCCTGTACGCTGCTCGTATCTACAGTGTTCATTCTTCATTGTCCTCTCTCCTTACTTTGTTCTACAACAAACATAACCTCAAACGATCCAGATCATCGTACGTCGACATTACAATATGGCAGCAGCAGATGTCCAGCAGATGTCTGCCCAGGAGCCGGCACCAGCTCTGCCAGACTACCTCACTGACCCTGATGCTGTCCTGAAGGACACAGAGGTCAAGTGGCGATACGGCAGGGCACCAGATTATTCCAAGACACGGAAAGTCTTCTCTGAGAGTGGGTATCACCAGAGTCGTAAAGTATTACGAAGCTAATTCAAAGCTAGCAAAACAAAAGTCACACGAGGCCGGTTCTCTCCCTGAACTTGTTCAGAACCTTGTCAAGAACTGGGAGGTAGAAGCGTCCTTCAAGCCCGTCATCTCTGACTGGCGTACCATCGACCACGAGAACTATTCATTCGCCATCAATGGATCAGAGCCTGAGGGCGCTGAAGCCATGCTCAAAGTCGGCACATATAACGCCATCATCGCACCAAACGAGTACTATTCGCCTGATTATTCAGACTTTGCGAGCAGCCACAAAACCTTCAAGCGTATGATGCCTACCTTCGCTTGGGAAGTGCTTGAGGTATACAGCGGACCACCCACCGTCAGCTTTAGGTGGCGCCATTGGGGTGTCATGAAGAACGACTACGTTGGAATCAACAACAAGGGCGAGAAAGTCACAGCAAAGGCTCACGGAGGTGCCATTGATATCCAGGGTGTCACAGTGGCTACTGTCAATGACAAGGTGCAGCTACAATCTGTACGAACATGGTTTGACCCCATGGATATGTTTAGGCAGATTGCACCTGACGGCGTCGTCAAGAAAGAGATGGTCGACAAGAGCATGGCACCTGCCGATGTAGTAGACAGCACATCAAGCGGTGCTGCGACGCCTACCACCACCGCTGCCACAACGACCAGTGTTACCGAAGCACTCGAAGCTATGGGTCTTGACAATGCTGCTGCTGCAGGCTGTCCCTTCGCTGCAGGTGCACAGAAGCAGAATGGTGAGACTAAGCTACCCGAGGGTCACCCTCTTGTCGAGGAGAAGATCGAACAGGTGGTAGCTGAGTCTCGCGACGACAATGATACTATAAAGACAGAGCTTGACCCTGAGCAGCATGGCAAGTTCGATCAGGAGGTTGCTGATCACCCTTTCATGCCAGGAGGCTTCCGCTAAGCTAGGGAGTGGGTAATATGCATAGCGACGAATTGAAATGAGCAGATGGTATTGTGCATTGTTCCGGTCGTTTTTTTCTTTGTCACGTTAGAGCGAAGTGCTTGCATGTAGACGCAGTATGCGAGAATGATACCATTGTCTTCGATATCCAGATCTTCATCCGTGCCTTCGTGACGCCTTGGGTGCCGCCATCTTTGCAACTGCTGAAACTTTGACTGATACCGGCTTCCACAAGGAAAGCCAATTGATTTCAATTGGTTGTCACTGTCGTTTGCTCTTTCAATCTGATGTCTAGTATTTTGAAGCAAGTACAATCAAAGAGCTGCCAGCATTCATGTGTTTCTTCTAGCTCATGTGTGTGACTCGCCAAGTCATCACGACACTACTTACGAGGTCCACCATACGTCATTCATCGTGGACATGGGTGCCTTGACGGTCGAGCAGGCTCGCTTGGTACAGCCCACGTGGGAACGGAGACACCGCGGGCATAAACTTTCAGTGACATGCTAGTCGTCCACGTACTGTAGACTTGTAGAGAAGTTCAAACGGTCTCAAACTGCCTTCAACGATGATGAGTATGGACCTCGGATAATTGGGCTGTAGCCATTTTGGGAAGGCCAGGCGGTGTCGCGTGCGGTGGTTGGGACCCGACATGCGCAACGAGTAGCTTGCTGTAAAGACAGCGCTGTCGAGAACAAACGCAAACGCATAGCGGTACAGCATACAGCTTAACTAGAGTAAACCAAAGCTAGTCTGATCTGCTCTTCTTCATCGCGGTTCGATTGTCTTCACCGAACAACACGCGCTTGGCTGACGCTAGAATCGGAAATACGGGCCAGTCGGGAGAGAGCCGCAGCAGGCCTCGCTGACGTCTCGCATTCACCACCACCACCAGCCATTATTCCCCAATTTGTGGCGAGTGCAACGCGCGGCTACACAGCATCGAAGCATTGAGTCCTCAGAGTCGCAAGCCCCGCAAGTGCGACACCTGAGCATTCATGTGCTGCCTAATCAGCGCATAGAGCACGACGGCCCCGCTGAGCTGGACATAGCACACCTCGAACCTCGAACCTCGAACCACGAACCACGAACACCCCCCCTCCCCCGACATTCTTAGCGCACCTTCACCATGCCTTCAATCCTCTCCGACGAGGACAAGCTTACGGTGAAGCGCACCGTGCCCAAGTCGGCGAACAAGATCCATGCCGTTGCTGTCGCCAAGCTGTACATTGCCTACCCGGATAGGAACAACTGGACATACACGGGACTGCAGGGCGCGGCAGTCCTGGCCAACGACCTTGTAGGCAACACCTTCTGGATCAAGCTGGTAGACATCTCGGTCAGTATGCGCTGAGCACCTGCTATACCGTGTGCTAACAACAGCAGTCTGCCAACCGTGGCGTCATCTGGGACCAGGAGATATACGACACCTTTACCTACAACCAAGACCGCGTCTTCTTCCACAGCTTCGAACTTGAAGAATGTCAGGCCGGTCTTTCTTTCGCCGACGAGAAGGAGGCCAAGACGTTCAAGAAGAAGATGGACGACCGCGAAAAGAACGCCCATAAGAACACAAAGAACAAGCCATTCGGCGCAGCAGCTGGAAGCAGTGGCCCTGTCACAAATGGAAAGAGCCATGGACACGGCCTCCTGGGAGGTCTGTTTGGGCACAGGCATTCGTCGAACCCTGCGCCGCCGCCGCAATCCATCATACCGCCGCCAGCCATGAGCGTTGTTTCGCCGTCGCAAAGCAGCCACTCCAATGCGACAAGCGCAAGGAGCTCTGCGATAGACACCACAGACCCCTCATGGCAACCGCTGCTGAAGGAACTGCTGGCCATGGGCATCACAGAAGACCAGATTGAGGAGAACGCCGACTTCATCAAGCTGTATATTGAGCAGAAGAAGCACGATGAGAAAGCCCAAGCTGAAAACGAAGCAAGGAGGGCTAGAGCACCTCCACCGCCGCCGCCAAGTGCTCCTCCGACAACACGAGCGCCCATCAGCCCTCAAACTACCGGCAACTCAAGGCGGGGACCTCCACCTGCTCCGCCGCCAGCTCGAAGAACGAAGACCGATCTACCCAACCGCAACTCGTCTTCGAGCCCTGCACCTCCATCGCCTCCACGGGAGCCCTCTCCCCCTCCTGGTCCGCCTAAGCCCGTCTTCAGGGCACCGCCTCCACTCGCAGATGCCGGCAAGTTTGCGAATCAACCTCCTGCTCCACCGAACCGAGCGCGAGCACAGTCAAATGCTACAAGTGGCCCGCCCCCACCTCCTCTGCCACCGAAGACTCCAGTACCAGCCGAGGACCAGCCTGTGGGAGGCAAGTTTGGTGTACCACCTCCATTTGCGGGCAACCGGATACCGTCAGGTGCGCCACCTCCACCTCCAAGTCGCGGCCCTGTACCTCCCCCGCCCCCTGCACGAAACACTCCATCGGCGCCGCCTCCACTCCCACCGAAGACTCCAGGAACATCACTTCCACCTCCGCCTCCGCCAATGAACAATGCTCCGCCAGCCCCGCCTCCTCTACCGCCCACATCGTCTCGTCCTGTACCGCCTGCGCCTGCTGGCTCAGCTCCTGTTCCACCACCACTACCTCCAACATCAGCTATTC
>JAPEUT010000293.1:0-34638 GCA_027946375.1 Neodidymelliopsis sp. IMI 364377
CACCCCCGCTGGCCCCCTCCGCCGCGCTCTCCTCTTCCGCTCCGCCGAAGTCTCCAAACTCTCTCACCAAGACTGGCTCGCGCTGCACGCCCTCGGCATCGGGCACGTGTTCGACCTCCGCAGCAAAGCAGAAGTAGAGCGCGGCTGGGCTGGCATTGTCGGCAAAGCAGCTAATGGCGAAGACGACGTGCGTCCGGGATGGCTGCGCGCCATGGAAGACGCAGGCGTGCAGCGCTCGTGGATCCCTGTGTTTGCCGAGAAAGACTACTCGCCTGAACGCCTCGCAGAGCGATATGCAAAGTATATGGATCGGAGCGTTGCCGGGTTTGTGGCGGCGTATAGGGATATCTTGCGTGATGGAGGGGATGCGTATCGGACTATCTTTCTGTATTTGGCTGGGTTGCAAGAAGAAGAAGAGGGAGAGAAGAAGGTAGGCGCTCTAGTCCACTGCACAGCTGGTAAAGACCGCACGGGAATCTTCTTCGGTATCCTATTCGACTTCCTCGGTGTGCCCCGGCCCGCTATCGCAGAGGAGTACAATCTCACTGAACTGGGTCTCTCGAGCGTGCGAGAAGAGGTCGTCGCGCGACTCCTCCTGTCCCCGGGGTTCAAGAAGTACATGCTCAGTCTGGCAGCTGGGAAGCAGCTGTCCAAGGAGGAGATGGCCAAGTTGCTCGAAGAGCGAGATGTAGATGATGGGCAGGAACTGGATGTTCCGCCAGAAGTGAAGAAAGAGGGACGACAGGCAGCGCTGAGGATGGTGGGAGCGCGGAAGGAAAGCATGATTGCTACGCTAGAGATGGTGGACCGCGAGTTTGGTGGGTCGGAGAAGTACATGCGAGAGGTGTGCGGGCTGAAGGACAACGACCTGGAAAAGCTGAAGCGGGTTCTGATCTCTAAGAAGTGACTAGATGGGGAACGGGCGGCGCTGTGAGGCTGATAGGCGATGTTGGTCGTAGAGATTGGAGAGACTGGGTTTAGACTGTCCCTGAAAATCAGGCAGGCAACATAATGTCGATAGATTGGACATCATCACTGTTTGCATAGACATGAACCCAGTATTCTGATGCAAGACCTAGAGATGGGTTATAACTATAGAAGGAATACACACTGCTACGACTACGGCATGCAAGTGCACGTCGAGGCCTTTGAGTAGCTACCGTGTCCGATGAGCTTTTTGTAGAGTCAGAAAACTCCCAAATACAAATGTCCGCCCACGCTGAATCACTTTTTGAACATATCATTAAGTCCATACTATCGTGGAAGATCGCTAAGACGCTCCAAACAGAGACTGCAAGGCCGTAATCGGCTTATGACCGAACTTCTGGCCTGAAGACCAAGTTCCTCCACTTCTGGCGTATGCAAGCTTCGCGAGCGGGGGCGGCCTCGGTGTTGTGATCAGAGCTTGCGAGTGTTTCCTGTTTCTCGGACGGCTCCGGGTTGCATTGTTCCGACACACTGTCCTGATGCTTGGGCTCATGAGCAGCTTCAACATCTATAACCGTTTCGGAGGAGTCGCTTCGCGGGAGCTTCTTGGAGGGATTCTCGGCAACATACTCATCGTAAGTTTTACCGGCCTTCTTCGCTTCTTGGCGGATGTGTCGCATGCGCCAAAGCCATATCGCTTGAGACACAAAGATTCCGGTTTCAAGCAACATGCTAAGTATGGTCAGGGTCGAGCAATGTCATAAAGACCAAGGAAACGTACCATGCAATGTACAAGCTGCCACCAAGAGCATCAAACCACTGCTGTGCGACTACTTTTGGTTAGTAAGAAACGTCAAAACTCGGAGCTTCACAACATACTAAGAGCCATGAGTGAGAAGAACGCCCCAGAGTAATCAATGAGTAGGAACCAGAAGTCTATGGCTGTCAGTATGGTGTCTTCACGTTGTTAGACCGTATTGAATACCGATACCAACTACTCTGCCATTGCGTTTCGCGAGCTCGAAATATGGCGGTATCAGACCAGCGATCTGTATGACAGTGGCCGAGATTGCCATGAGCATCATGGGCCACTTTATTCCTCGATTGTAAGGTCCCTGCACACCACACGTTAACAATGTGGTACAGCATGGGCCCTGTTATCACTCACCTGGAGCGTAAAGATCAAAATCACTTCCATCAGCGCAAAGCTTGTTGCGAGCAGAATTGTTGCGACTGTTGCAGTCCAGGCTTTCCACTTGCTGTAGTTGTCAGTGTTTGAGCATTATGTCTACTTCGCAGACCCACTTATGGTAGTAGAGGGTCTGGCCCCACGAGATGAGCGTCAGTCCTGCAAACGCCTGAGGCTGGAACTTGAGAGCAAAACTGAAATTCTGTTGAGGTTAGTCAAAGGTCGAACGGAGCGCAGAGTTCATACCTGCACGATTGCGTAGACACCAAATGGCACACCACCTATTGGCGTAAGCTTAAGCATGGAGACGACGGTGCGGGTTACTTGCAGATTGACCACAGAATCAGCATTATCCCTGGCAAGCCTTCGGTACTCTTCTTTCGATAGGTGTGCCAAATTCTACATTTGTAAGAGGACGAACGGTCGAGTGGTGAGTGTAACATACTGTGGAATGATCTGAAGTAGTCAGCAAAGTTGTTGAGACGTTTTTCCAAGTCGGTCTCTTACCTGAACACACCAGCAACTGAGAAAGTGGTGCTGTTAGTGTGAAGGTTTTGATCTAAGGGAGGAGTGTACATACACTACAGACTTGTCAGCAAGGTGAGAAGCAGAAGACTTCAGATAACTTACCAGTTCCGATTGTCTACCAGCGCAGTTGTGCGTTAGCATAGACTCGATGATGCCGATGAATGACCAACTTACACCTAGTACATCCGCAGCCTATGAGAATACATCAGTAGCCGAACTGTAACGCAGTACAACGGAGCGCCTTACCGGTGGTATGGACACCTGTGGTCTGTCCATGTTCAAGCTATGTTAACGACCAAGCGCAGAGTGTGCGACTCAAGCCTGGTTGTGAAGCTATCAAGCGCGAGTAGCAGAAACGTGGATAGTTCAAAGCAGCAGGGTGCAGGAGAGGTCGGTAGAGTATAGTAAAAGAAGAGATGTCTTTCAATTTGTGAGAAGGTGCGATGCTATGTTGATGATGTAGTTCTTAGGCACTGCAGCGAGCTATACGATCAGGTAAGAGCAAAGCTGCGGAAGGTACCAACGACAGGGGGCAGGCAGCAGCAGGCTGTGGAACCAGTCCGTCTCCACAGGCGAGAATGTATGGATACAAACATGACTACTAACGGCAATTATGGCACCGGGCTGGCTGTGAAAAAGGCAACATGTCTATTGATGACGAACTGTCAGAGGTTCTTTTACTAGCTCAGCCGCCGCAGTCGCGTGCAGGATCGGTGGTGGAGGCGGCTCGAAAAAGAACCCGGGTGAGCCTTTAGCTCTACGCTAGAGTAGTTCAGTTGTCGGGGAACTTGCGCCCCTGCATCCGCGCTGGAGTCAAGACTGCTTGCAAGAAGCGTTGAACTTCGGTAAGTGGTGAGTGGCTTGAGGTAGCGTGCAGGGCCTGTCGACTACCCAAGCCAATCCGTGACCCGATTGGCGAGGGAGCTGCCACTCACACTTCCTCATTCAGTCTGATCAACTGGGCAATCCGTCTCAATGGTGTTGATGGTGATGATAAAATCCAAGAGGCTCCTGTAATCTGTTGTGAGATAGAGACCCTGCATTGGTCGAAGAGATTTCGGCTGCCGGCGGCGTACGTCCGCCCACCCCAGAAACAATGCACAGTTTGCATGTGGCAAGGTCTGCTTGCAGTCAATGAAGACCCCTGTGACATGGTTTGGGGACATCTTGCGCAGTTCAAAGGACATGGATTGACGCGTGGCGTCAGAGATTGTCGCTTGACGAAAACATGGCTAGCCATCCAGCTGAAGCATGCAGGCGATGAGTTGCCACGACTGGTATGCTTTCCAGGACGCTGGTGAGACGCGCATCACAGCAATCGACCTTTCGGACTGGTACAGCGCCTCCGCGATTGGACCGGCTTTGACCTTCGATCATATGAGTCGCAGATGGGGCTAGCAGGAGGCTCTGCCATGCTTCCCCATCTGAGCGCATCTCCTAGTCTGGCGGTTCCTGGATCCCCCAGACTTGCAGCGGTTTGCAGTAGCCCTCGAGCCATACTACTACTTTGGTAATGTCATGCTTGATCAGTCCATGTCCAATTGTGACGATGCAGTCAATGTACAGCTAGAGTGGAGCGGCTTAGACACTCAGGTCTAGACTCTGTGGTGTTTAGGGATTGACCTTCAGTCGTGAGGAAGTTCCCCTCTCGCAGGTGGCGGCCTGGCCCACCTGAGCGACTAAGTTTTAGCTTACTACGCTTCAGCTGGTGCTACCAAACCTCCAGGGTCTTAGTTGGTTGACATTTGATTCCATCCGCGACGCAGCCGCGCAAAGCGCCATATTTCATAGCATTCCATACCGGTGGAATAAAGTGACGAGGCGTCGCGCCGTTGAAAGAGGTGGGACCTGGATATGCATGATGCATGCAGCGTCAGCCGAGGGACCGATCGACGAACCAAAGTTGACGAATAGCAATACCTCGATGCATCGCTTACTCTTGTGAAAAGGTACATTGCGCTCAATTCCGTCGCTTTACAGACATGTCGAAGATGTTTGTTGCGTGTCTTTGTCACATCTTCCATCTAGCCGCTGCCGCCGCCGCGAGACGTCTAGTATGATGCAAGTACTGCGCAGTGTTCGCAAAAGATGACACAACCTCGAAAATATCGTGTCCCGACAACGAACTCCCGGAATTTTGGTGTTGCTGCATGTTCAGGGATGGCGTCGACCTGTGGAATAACGCTACTCCCGAGTCCAGCATCTCAACAAGACCTGACAAACGGGCGTATGAGACTCACAAGTGCATTGCGTCGATCGTCTTGTTTAGAGCATGCAGTGTACCCAGCATGTGCAGCTTTTAGCAACCGTCATCCTTTTCGACAAGATACTCGATTTGAGACTGCCTCTTAATGTGTACAGTACATGCTCGTGGCGAATAAATGCGCAAGCGAGCCTCTGAACGAGCATTCGAGGAACGGGCCGGATGATTGCAGCCACAAGTCGGATTGCTTCGGCAAACCGAGCCTGGGGATATGTATAATGCGGGCCGACCATTGAATTGCAGTCCCATTTGGAAAATGCTGGAATGGATCATTGGACTGCAGTGCGTGCGCAGGTGCTCATTGACGACAGTAGACGTCTTTCAAGGATCAAGTAGGATGAGAACATCTGCCTTACGCTGAAGCAACGGTCACAGCATTCAGCAATGCTACGATTCGTCAAGTATGTTGTTAGTATAGTTGTATCGAGGTTGGACGAGGAGCAAGAGAAGACCAGCCGACACGGGTCGAAATTGGGTGGTGAAGCGGATGCGCTGGAACCGAACCGAGCCTGTCCGTTACGCTTCTCTTATGATGTTGAAACAGGTTTGATACTGCCGAGATTGGCTGTCAGGATATATGCAACCACTAATAAGGAAGTTGATCGCCTCAGAAACACAGGCTGAAGGTGGGGTGAAGGAAGATTGTGCTGACTGCGGGCAATCCTTCCAGCCTCATTCGATCGGCGGTAGTCGCGGTCAGAACTAGAAATCAACATTTGGCCAGAGTAGCTGATGAATAGTACCCGGGCTCTCTTATTGGAACCCTTTGAATTGGTTGGTGCCATTGAGGGTGCGCAGGCTGGGAATCTTCGTTCATACACCTATCAATGTCTACTAAATACGTGGGAGCTTTGGCCTAAGTTGATCATCGCTAATCAGAAGTAGCTTCAGATGTAACCCCAAGCGATCCTCGACGTACATATCGACTCATCGAATGAGATGTAAGACTTTCAAAAAGCGGTGGTAAGTCAACTTTCTCTACGCCTCCATGTTTGCTGCTAACATCTGACAGTAAAGATGCCGAACCTGCGATTTGTTCGATCCAATGGCAGCATACAGGTGACTGAAATCCTTGCCGTTACTTGAACAGCTTCGGAACAGCGTTTGTTATTGATAGTAGAGATCTACGCACGGCTGGTTCGGACGGAGAGTGTGCTTCGAGTTTGCGTACGAGTAACAGTAATGGTGTTTAACATCTGCATATGTGGTGATTCATTGGTTTGATGGGTTTCCGTCTGCGAATGGCTATGTGGTAAGCCCGGCTTCATGTCCTGGCCGAACGACACGGGAAGAGTTTAGCAGTCAAGCGTAAATCTTTAGGGCTAAGAACTCGAAGTCGCGTGGCGTATACAATGCCCGCCTGTAGGATGTTCGTTTCAATCAGCCAATAGCGAGTTGTTGCTTTCACACCATTGATGAGGATCAAATTGTGGGTGATAATATGCAATGCATCTGCAGCACGGCAGGAATCATGTCTTGCACATGCCTAGCAGGCCACTTTCGTGGCACCCATGTTCGATACAGGTTGTATATGATGGCCGGGAAGGGTGCCAGGCAGAAACTGTGTTGAAAAGATGACAGTAGCTGACATGTGTCTTGTAGTACTATATGCTGGTGGTTGATGGTCAGCGTGGTAGGTAGGCGCGGTACCAGCATCTTGTGCTGTAGGTCAGACCAATTGGGACCGAAATCCAAGACGTACTCATAGGTGCAGCACTATACCTCTGAAATGAAGAACGTCACTGTCATGCAGTCGAGCACTCTAACCGAGCTTGTGGATGTGGTCGTGGATGGAGTACGGAGCGAGCGCAACGAGCGGTGATAGGCAAGTGCCCCAACCGTGTGACAACAGGAAGGCACGGTTGTGGTTCTTGGACAGCCTGTAACACTGCAGTAGAGCTTCACCACAACTGGTATGCATGACCGATGGCCTGTGCAAGAGCAGACCAGACCATCTGGATATATATTATAAAAGTGGATTACTATCTCCTACATGAAAACCAAAAGGCGGGGGGAATAAGTATCGAAGTTTTAAAGAAACATATGAGAAGTAGCGTCATGTCAAGACGGCATGCAACACCGCCTGGGGTAAGAAGAACGAAATCCCAACGTCCCTAACCTCAACCTTGAGCATCTGCAGTGCACGCGCTCTTCATTACAAACGCTTTACTGCAATAGATAGGTTTAGGTCCGCCCAATGTTGTGTCGAATGGAAATACGCTACCTATGGCGGCCCGACCTTGAGGGTTAAGGCCGAGCCCGGATATCAGCACGAAAGTCATGGATGTATGTAGCATCCGTTTATGCCTCCTCCGGCTCGTTGTCTTGCAGGTGGCCGCTTTGCTCCCTGTGCATGCGTGCCTCGATCTCCTTGAGCTGGCTCTCGCGAGCCAGAAGTTCTTGTCGCTTCTCGTTGATCTCGCGCTGTACCTTGACCTCGATTTCACGAAGCTTCTCCTCCTCACGTCGGAGTTGCTCCTCCTTGAGACGGACAGACTGGCTGGCAAGGTCTTCAGGGTTCATCGACGAGCCGCTGGCAAACGTTTAGCGTTGACATTCATGCACGATGTCAGAGATCACTTACGCTTCGGCACCGCCC
Organism: Neodidymelliopsis sp. IMI 364377; assembly: GCA_027946375.1. NCBI lineage: Eukaryota > Fungi > Ascomycota > Dothideomycetes > Pleosporales > Didymellaceae > Neodidymelliopsis > Neodidymelliopsis sp. IMI 364377. Next base: position 7,507 of record JAPEUT010000293.1, read on the forward strand.
TCTACGCTCTTGCTGAGCTTCTCGGTACGGTAGTTCTCGTAGAGGAAGTCGTGTGTGATTTCCTTCAGATCAGCCAAATGGCTGTGGAGAAGCGCGCTTCTAACGGCCAGGAAGTCTGAGTGACGGGGGTTGTCGACCTCAACAATACCCCATGGGTACTGGCGGGCTCGCACTCGTCGGCCGTTGATTTCAACGACATCCTCGGATCCTACAATGGCGAAGGGCATGAGTCCACGCAGCTCGGCGTTCTCCTCGACTGTGTCCTCGTCGTCCTCCTCAATGTCGTAAGGGAAGTTGTAAACCGGGATGCGGTAGTGCTCGATGTCCTCCATGACCAGCTTCTTCGACTCAGCAAGCTCGGCAGGTGTGAGAGAATCGGCCTTGCCGATGACTGGGATGACGTTGACACGCGGCGAGAGGCGCTTCATGAGCTCGATGTCGAGTTCGCGGAGACTACGTCTGTCAGCACTACTTGGTACACCACTGCAGGGCGACATACCCATGACCAGTAGGTGTGATGAAGTACAACAGGACGTGTACACGGTTGTCGCGGAATCGGGGGTTACGCTTAATACGCGATTCCTCTGCAAGAATGTCATCGTACTGTCGCTCGAGGTAGCCAACAATTTCGCCGAAGCTGTACACATGTAAGCTGGTGTAGCCTCCTTTACGACACAATCGCCTACCTAGCCTCGTTGTCGATCTGGTCTCCGAAACCGGGGGTGTCGACAATAGTCAGAGAAATGCGAGTACCCTCCTCGTCGAGTTCTGGAATGGACGTTAGCTGTGCACTACACCACAGCGACCGTGAGCTTGTTGGGGCGGAGTTGACGCACCGACTGTGACGGGCTGGATCTTGACGCCCTCCTCAACGTGGGCAGTGCTGGGGTCATCCGACTCCTTGTGCTCGAGGACTTCCTTGCCGCAGAGTGTGTTGACAAAGGTGGTTCGGCCTGTAGGAGGCATCGATTAGCACGTGCATGGGCCGTCTCTTCGAATAGCTGGTAGCGTACCGGTGCCTGAAGCGCCGCAGACCATCAGGCAGAACTGGATGCCTTTCTTGACATTCTTCTTCCTACGAGTCTTGAGCATCTGCCACCGCGTTAGTGAATGCGTCTGTAGCCCAATGCAACCGTGGCAGGCGTCTCTGGGACGTCGTGGGCCGCAAGGAGAGGTGGTCTTGGGGGCGGTCGTACTGAAGACATCTCTGGCTCCGAGCGGTGTGTGTGGTATATGTTTGCGGGGGCTGGGACCTGGAGCAAGGCGAGCTGCAGGCGTGAGGATGGGGCGGGACGTGTAGTGAGACGGGCGCGCGACTGTCAATGGTGTTGCGGAGGTGTCGTCGAGGAAATTTGGGGACGTTGGCAGCAGCTCCCTGCGCAATGCAAAGGGGCTCGCTAGCGGCCGCGACCCCGGTCGTCGTCTCCTGTCTTGGCGCGACCACCTGGCGCGTTGGCCAAATCTGGCAAGATGCACCACGACTGACCATGACCATGCCAGCAAACGTGCGCAATCACTTCGGACGATGACAGGTCTGCAGTAATTAGACATTGCAGCTATAGTACTGCGATTGTGAGGCACACAAGAAGTATATTTCCTCCCATGCATTATCGCTGACAGTAGGAGGGAGGGCATTTGAAGTGTTGAAGGGGTACCGAGCATTGACAGCCTGCCGCTATATAGTTGGTAGCTGTGTACCTTTGTATTCAGATACTGGCTTCTGTGGGATTCCATCTAGCAAATCGATGACGGGCTATCGCACCGTTATTGTACACTACTATCGAGCCAAACATCTGGGTGGACTTCTGCACACGTCTAAGATATCTATCTACGGACATTTGCTAGGCAATCTTGCACTGCAATCAAAACGAGAGCACCACCGTGTCTCGCCAAAAAGGTGTTCGATTGCTCTAACCACTGTGTCGATACGAACCATCCTGATTGTCAAAACTCCTCCATCGTGTGGTGCGGGCTTCACGTGCACCTCCGCGGCGACTCATGTCCACAGCCCCGCAGATCATGAAGCTTGGACGGATGACATGGAAGCTATGATCCATGCCCTGCCTTGAAGCCGACTCCACCTTCGCTCAACCACAACGCGCCTTCACCGCATTACTACCTCAGTTCCTGCTGAGGTCTGTCTAGCATGCTGCTGTACCTCACGCCAGAATCTACTGTGCCGTTTGCCAGGCCATTACATACCAGGTCCCTGCCGTGACCAGCAATCTACGACGTCTACAACATTCAATAACTCACATACATACACAACACTGCGTCTTACAATCTTTGATACGGCAGGATGAATACTCGCCCGGTCTTGGATTCTGATAAGGGCCCATTCGCTCTCTCTGCGTCTTTCAACGCTGATAACTCATGCTTCTCGGTTGCGCTCGAATCAGGGTTCCGTGGTATGTGCTGGCGCCCAACTTCTTGGGCGACTTCATTGACCCGTTTAGTATTCTCATCCAGATCTGGTGACCAAAAGCTTGCAAGAGGTACGACTGTTGTCCCGCCTTCTAATTTCCATGTCTAAACTCCAAGCAGAGGTTGGCGGCGGCATCGGCTGCGCAGAGATGCTCGGCACCACGCGCTACATCGCCCTTGTAGGAGGAGGGAAACAGCCCAAGTTCCCACAGAACAAGGTCTGTCCCGAGGACTCCAGCTGGCACTTGATATCACCAACTGACATTACATACGAGGTTCAAATCTGGAACGATGCAACACAACAAGTCTCTACCTCTCTCGAATTCAAAACGCCTATCCAACGCGTTCGCCTGTCGCAGACACACTTGATTGTAGTCTTACTCAACAAAGTTGGCATATACAGGATGAAGATGCCACCAGAAAAGGTCGCCGACTACGAGACGGTGAATAATCCTTTCGGGCTGTGCGAACTGGGCAAGAACATTGTCGCGTTTCCTGGCAGAGCAGTCGGACAGGTCAAGCTGTTCGACCTGACCACGAGCAATGTTAGTATCATTCCCGCGCACGAATCTCCCCTGCGCGCCCTCGCTCTCAGCCAGGATGGCTCCATGGTAGCAACCGCCAGCGAGCAAGGTACGCTTATTCGCCTATGGTCTTTCCCTTCATGCACCAAGGTCTCCGAGCTACGTCGCGGAGTTGATCCAGCGGCCATTTTCTCGCTCGCTTTCTCGCCCAGCGGCAACGCCCTCGCCGTCACAAGTGACAAATCCACGCTACACATCTTCGACATGCCCACTGCCACAGCTCAAAGTGCAGATCCCAAAGAACACAAATGGAAACTCCTCTCCAAGGTTCCGCTGCTCCCTCGCCAGTTCTCAGACACATACTCAAATTGCTCTTCGAAATTTGAAATGGGCGACGAGCCCGCCTCTTTCGGTCCCCAAGCTCGCTCTGCAACTCTCAACGCTGGCATACCGGGTGTTCCTGGTGGCCGACCAACCAAAGGACTTATCGGATGGCTTGATGATGAGACGTTGCTCGTTATCGGTGCGGGACAGGATGCAAGGTGGGAGAAGTTCAATGTTGGACACGATGAAGCGGGGAAAAGGGCAGTGTTCAAAGACGGCTGGAGACGATATCTTGACTAGTGGGACAGGGCTGGGGTTTCTCCAGGGGTCATTGTGTGGGATAGCGGGTGGATATTGTTGCCTTAGGTTTACCTTGCGTTCACAAAGCGTTATGATACCCAGATCATGCTACATTTGGAGACATACACGCGAAACTCGCTGCATAGCGCTACCACTACTCCAAGCGGAGAAGCGTGTAAATTGAGGCAGGTGAGATGAGAAAACGATCTATGCTTCTAGGGGGTATGCAATATCCTGGATGAATCCGTATAAGCAGATAGAGAAGTATTCCTCCTCTTGCGATGAAACCCGACACGACGCCCTGACGCCCACAAACTTTTGGCTTGTCCAGGAAAAATGATGATACCCAACATTCGTGCATAGAAGCTGCTGGTTGCACAACAGCCCTTGAAACAGCCACAACAATCCAAAAACAATACACACCGCTATGATATCGCCCCAAATCAAGAGGGCTTATCGCACCCAATGCGCCCCAACAGCTCTTTGTGGTCGCCGTGACCGGGTATGCTAATGCCACTTGCTCTGCTGGACTCGCGTCGTGCCTGGCGCCGCTGGCTCGCACCGTTCATACGTGCGAACGTGAGGGCGTCGACACCCACTTCTTCCTCAAGCGGGTGGCTCATTCCCGACTCGGCGCATGTTGTTGCCATGTTGATGATCGAGTTGGTCTTCTCCGTGGTCTCGAGTTCCTCGTCTTCATCGCCCTCGTCGTCGGAGCGGATATCTTCTGGCGCAGATCCCTTGACCACCTTGTACACGACCTTTGCGATTGTGCCGAACCAGATAAGGCAGAATACTTGGAGGGTGAGGAGTAGCGCGAGGAAGTAGTATCGCAGGTTTGGATTCCAGCAAATGGGCCCGTTCTGGTCTGTGTATGCTTTGAGCAGATTGCTCCAGGGGGCGTTGCCGCCGAGGCGGTTGAACTCGGTGGCGTTCGAAGCGGGGACGAAGGTATTGTCGGAGTAGTAGCATCCGGGTGCCATGTCGACCGGTGCGTCAGCGTAAATGGACCAACAGACCATCATGTAGAAGACATGACGGGTGATAACCCAGGAGACAACGAAGGCGCCGAAGGCGATATCGCAAGCGGTGGAGTAGCCCATATACTTAAGAAGTTTGGCAGTCTAAAATGGTTAGCTGGGGCAAGCAACGGTTGCTAAATAGCTCTTACAGGGAGAATGATGTCGACAAAGTCCATGATGCACAGAATGACTGTACCAACGCGCATGTGGTAGTAGCCGTAAGAGAGGAACATCAGAGCAGTCGTAAAAAGGTGGTGCGTGAGCATCTGGGCGTAGTCCTTGCGCTTCTCCTCGATGTTGACCACAAGAATCTGCTGGATCCAGAAGCCCCACTGCACAAGGTAGTACCACTTGAAGACACCGTCAACCTCGCGGAAGGGCCAGCCTTCCCAAATGCCGTGGAGGTTTAGCCAGAAGTCGGAATGGTACATGATGTACTGCTTGAAGTTAGCTACCATGTCGCTGTTTGAGCCACTTGTGGAATCGACATACCATGCCCAATGACCAAGATATGGTGTAGTAGACAATCAGCCATGCCTGCTCCTTGAACCTGTCAAGTCCCTTCTTTGTCCTAATGCCTCCCAACCGAGCCAATGGATCCAGCATGTAGTCCATGACTGCGACTCGAAGACCTGTAAAGGCCACAGTCCAGAATATCACATACGGCAGGTCGTCCGTGCCGCAGCCATACATATTGGTCTCTGGGTTGTAGTAGGACATGTGGAAGAATTTGGTGGTTCGATCGCGCGCGCGGGGAAAGAAGATGTGCGTAAGGAATAGGAGCGAGAGGAGGTTCACAGAGATGCCTGTGATCGCGGTGTTAGCATGATACATGTTGAGATTGTTTCTTCATGTACAACGTACCAATTTGGTGATCGCAGATTAGCGTGCACAGAGAAGCCATCAACCCTTCATCCTCGACCTTCTTGGGTACTGTCTTCCGTCGTTTCGGAGCAACTGCCGATTTCTGGTCGTGCGCTTGTGCTTTAGACGCGCCATTGACGGTGGCGCTGCCATTCTGCAGCTCTGTCTTGGTTGCCATATTGGGCTACAGGTATGAACAGCAAGTGTGCAGCAGCGGTGAGCGTGCGATTCTGGCGCCGTCGAGAGAGCCACAGGCAGAGTGAATTGCTCGATGTCTCGCAGGAAGGGAGCCTCTGGTGATGTGCGCGCACTGGGGTGCTCTTTTTGCGCCAGCGATGGGTACGTGGTCCAACAAGGCAGCGTGGTACCTGCGATTGTGCGTCGTGTGCAGTAGCAGTCGTAGTAGCGAGCGGCTGGGTTTCTCCGTGACTTCTTAGCAACGAGCAGGCATTGGGTCGTCTGGTGGTAGCAAGGGAGATCGCGGGCGCTCTGGAAGTGCAGACCGCAGCCGGCGGGGACGCGGTCGAGGTGTTTCGGCGGTTGAGCGGTGTGGAGCCAGAAGAGGTTCAAGGTTCAGACGTGATAGGCAAGTGCAGATCCCGCTCTCCTGATTTTGCCGGCTCGCACAACAATTGCGTATCCAGATACAACAACTTTCAACGTGTGCGTGAGAACGTCTTTCCAGAGCACCTTGGAGCCGCGGAAATTCTGGACAAGTGTCGCGGAAGCTAGCTCACCTGTTGCACTGGTGGATCTTGGGGTACGAATGGCCTCTCGGTTAATTCTTCTAGCTCAAGGGGATCATGGGAGAGCTGAGCAGCAGCAACTGCAAGCCTCACAGCGATTTGTTGAGGAAAAGGAGGTGGCGACTGTTTTGATCTGCACATACATAGCGGACCTCGTCGCCTTTTCGGCTGAGCCCTTGCGACATTTCGCTGCGGTATGCCCTTCTGGTCTGATTGACCCTTTACTTCTCGTGCCAAGCCCTCCGACAACATGTCCGAGTTTCTCAAGGGTCCGCCAGCCTCGCCGCCCAACCAATCAAGCACCCATGCATTGCCAACACTGGCTCCATTCCTACCCCGCCAGTGCACGGATGAAACACCATCCTCGTTGCCGTTGCAGACATGACAGCAAGGCTCTGCGGGGCGCTCCAAAAGCACTTCGGAGGTGCTGGTGAGCCTTCGCGTAGATAAAGACATGCATCAACATGATACTAGCAGGTTAGAAAGGAAGCACGAAGACTGGCCAAAGTCCATAGTGATAGTAGTGAATTGTGATAAAACCTATCCAAATCTAACATCGATAAAGGTGGTCAGACAAAGGGTATTACAGTTGCTCATAACATCCTGCACCTACAACGCCAAACAATTTGCTGCCGATAGAATAAGGTCCTCGATAGCCACCCGCTCCTAGTGCTCCGACTGCGAGTTCAAGATCCTCAAAATGGCGAGGAACAGGTTGATGATGTCAAGGTACAGCGAGATAGCTGCCGCGATGTGCTCCTCAACGTGGTAGTGACGCATGATCAGCTGGGTATCGACTAGGATGTATCCAGAAAAGATCAAAGCCGAAACAATGCCATATCCAAGCTCAACCTTGCTGTTGTACGGGAAGAAAGCTGCCATAAATCCGAACAGGATCAACACCCAGATACCACCAAAGAGATAAGGAGCCCAGTGCGTAAAGTCGTATTTGCTCTGGCAGGCGAACAAGCTCAGGGCGATGAAGATGCCTACGGTGAAGACGAGCGCTGTAAGCACGATCGTAGAATCGTACATCGACACGATAATGGATACGGAGTATGCTTCCATAGCAGTAAAACCACCAAGGAAAAGCATGTTCATGGGATACGACTTGCGCTTCCAGAAGGTAAGGCCGAGGAAGACAAATGTGCCGATGAGCGACATCCACATCGCCCATGGATGCGTTTGAATCCAGTTTCTGTACGTAGCCGAGGTCATGGAGAGGGCGCTGACGCCGGCCGTTGCGAGAAGCTGGACGGTCCTGAAAGCTGTTAATACGTGCAAATGAAAAATCCAGTACAATACACTTACAGGATGGCGTACACCTTCCTGATGAAGGCCATACGAATATCAAGGGTTGCCTCTGCTACTACACCGCCAAACTTGAAATCGTCCGGCAGGTTGTCATCTTCGCCTCGGGCCACACCACGTAGCAGAGCTTGCTGAGGGTCTTCTGCCTGGTAGGTTGGTGGCGCCTGTGAGGGCGACGACTCCTCAAAGGAGTCGCGCTGAGGAACGTTCTGGTATTTGGGACCAGCCATCGCGATGTTGTTTCGGTTTGCTCTGCGATGCGTATGCGCAGGAAGGGCGCGTCGATGAAGGTTGTGGCGTGGAAGGTTGGAGGGTCAGCTTGGTGATGGCGGTGCTCGATTGATGAATGACGCGCGCTAGCGCTGCCGCGGCTTTGACATCATGCACGTGGATACTTCTCGACCTTTCCTCGCGATAACTGAAGGCAACGACAGCCACCATTTATCCTAGACTTTATTTCGCGTCTTTCGAAAGACACCGACTATGGAGCTTTGCCGAAGGTCTACAGCTACGACACGTCAGCTAGTCTTCAGCCTTGCAAAGCATCCGCCATAACGGCCCCCACACTGCCAAGCCTTAGACATGCAAGGCGACCAGGCCACAGAGTCTACTCGCTTGAACGATCCATTTGTGGGGCTACGGGACGACATTGTGCTGGGCGCCTTCCAAGATTACGATGGACGTAACTAACGTGCTGACGGTCCGGTGCCACTGCAAGGCTGCAGACAGTACATAATGGACGGTCGCGCGCTGTAACTGGAGTCTATCATCTGGCTGTGTTTTTGTTTAGCAACTTCAAGATGACCTCGTCTGGAGCTCAGCAGCAGTACGCGCCTCTCTCCGTCATACCGATATTGCGCTCAGACAGTCATCGTTTCACCGCTTATGATGCTGACGAGGTTGAAACTCTTGAATTGGAGTCATTGTGTGCTTCGCAGGCTGCGGGAGACAATCTTCAAAGTTCGTCGCAGGATAATATTGCTCTCGGTGCGAGTGATGCTATTGTATCCAAGACCTCTCCCCTCTCGCTAGATCGCACCAACTCATCAAACTCGAAAAAGGGCACACCCAGACCGAACAGCCTCACCAAAAGCCTGAGCGCAAAGATCACGGCTAGACTTAACCGCAGTCGCTTCTATGGCTGGCACATGGGTGTACTGATAGGTAGCTGTTTCTCTGCTCTTGTTCTCTGTTGCAACATCGTGATTGTCATCACGGGTAGTAAGATTCACGGAGGTTACCAAGGTGGTATAACCAAGATCAAAGTTGGCAAAGCTAGAGACATGGCTCAGTTAAACACCGTACTTCACGTGCTTATCAACGCTTGCAGCACGATCCTTTTGGCTGCTAGCAACTATACGATGCAGGTGCTCAGTGCTCCTACCAGACAAGACATTGACTCGGCACACAAGAACAACCAGTGGTTCGACGTCGGTATATTAAGTTTGCGAAACGTCCGCGCAATTCCTCGAAGACGTGCTGCAGTCTGGCTGATACTAGCACTTTCATCTATTCCTTTACATCTATTGTAAGAACCGTCAATCCAGCCGTGGGTCGGTACTAACAAACCTAGTTATAATGCAGCTGTATTTCAAGTCTCTGCGTTCAACGAATACCGAATAGGAGCCGCTCATGTTTCCTCCCAAACATGGTTGGATGTAGAGGCTAGTTCCAACTCGTATGAACGTCTGAGCAACGCTGAATGGCGTGAAATCTATGATACTCGATATGTCGCCGAACATGGAGATCTGGTACTGGCCATCGATCGTTTCGCGTACAACACATCGCAAGACTCAACCTTCCCCTTGACCCATCTCCTGTTCCTTTATTTCGACAACCTCCAGCCTCTGAATAGGTTACCAGAACTCACATCAGAATCATGGGACTGGATCCGCTATGATAAACTTGTCAAGTACGCTTCACCGTCCGGAGGCTATAACGAAACTGTGCCAGGCACAAATGTCACATGGGGAACAACAGCGTGGCCTGTCTCTGCGCATGTGGCACACGCCTTCTCCGCAAGGAGTAGAGCAAGGAGTAGCCTTCGTTTAAGCTTGGTCTACATGCTTGTCGTCATCGCATTCAACTTTTTGAAATTATCCGTCATGATATGGACGCTATTGTCGGACAGATCTGCCTACTTAGTCACCATTGGTGATGCTGCAGTTTCTTTTCTGGGGCGCCCTGATCCGACTACCATGGACCAATGCATGTTAGGCAAGGACGAGATGCGTCACAACTATGGTATCTCGAGTCACGTGCTTACAGGTGAAGAGCTTGAAAGCTGCGTGCTTCGCGTACAAGGCGTGTGGTTACCGCAGCGTCGACGATACTTCAATTCTGTGCATAGAGATCAGCAGGTCTTCTACATCTTTACGTAAGTGATCTACATTCACTACTTCCGTATAGTCTAATTGTTCGAAGATTATGCGTTCTACTGTCCGGCACTATACTGATTCCACTGATGTCATGGAGAGGTGGTGGTCAATTCGGCCATCTTCGAGGATGGGGCACATCGTCAGGAGTGGCGTTTCCAATCCGAGCTGGGACCTTGCTCGCTGCTCTATTAGTCAATATTCCTCAGATGATATTGTCTGTCTTCTACATCACACTCAGCAGCATCTGTACCGCCATGGCCAGTGCTCACGAATGGGACAATCTCGCCAGTCTGCGGAAAGGACTTCGAGTCACAAAACCTGAAGGCGAACAGCGCAGTACCTACTTTTTGCAGCTACCTTACAGATGGGCTATACCTCTCATGGCAACAAGTGGCATTCTCCATTGGCTCTTATCCCAAAGCTGCTACCTTGTTCGCTGGGATATGTACGATCGCAAAGGCAGATTTCGAATCAGTCACAGTCGTATCGGCTTCGGGTTTTCCTCGTTGAGTCTATGGATCTTCACCATCGTTACACTTCTGCTGGTCTGTATGGTGGGATACATCGGGAGTCGATCTATGCAGCAAAAACTTCCGACTGCAGCATCATGTAGCTTGGTCATTAGCGCAGCATGCCATCCACCAAGTGATGAGCAGGACACGCATCTGAAGAGGGTCAAATGGGGTGTTGTGGAGAAAAGTCCGGGTGCAGGTTACACACATTGTTCGCTCTCTGCAAGACAAGTCCGGAAGCCGACGATAGGGGTGGCGTACCTTTGAGGTGGATAGCACAACTAGTCTGAGAAGGGATAGCAAGCAACAACACCATCTGTTTATCACAAAACCACGCACCTATAATACCAACCTGCCAATAAGATCTCACTTAAGGCATGCAATTATGCTCAACCATCGAATAGCTACCCAATGTCACCTCTCATACTCCCCAAACCGTCTTAATCGCCAACTTATTTGCACCCCATCGTGTTCTGATACTACACAGATGCAATTTATTCGCTATCTAGAAATGTGGAAGATTAGATTCCCATTGCGCGTGGGAATATCGTCGTATTGGATCGGCTCGCGGAGACCAGTACAGCTCAGCATAAATGTCATGATAACTGTTAGAAAAACTTCAATTGTTTCGGTTTGCCGTAATGGTGGGCCTATTCATCACAAATGATTTGAGGTTTATTCTCGCTTTGGGCGGTACAGCATCCTCTTTGTTCCAAGAGTCAAGTCTTCATATAGAAATGTGGTACATGATATAGCAATGATATTCGATCTCTCGACAAAGAACTGTGGTGGTTGTGACTTCAAGTTCTGGGACATGGTTTGACTTGAACAGAGCAGGTGTAGTGCATGGGTGAGGATAAAAACTTTTTAATTCACGAACTTGGTATTTAGGGGATAGTGACAGGAAGGAAAGGCCGTTGAGGCTGAGTATAGATAAGAGAGTGTATGGCTAGGGCCGCAGAGTTGGATATAAGAAGAAGAACACATTCGTTCCACACAACACGAACATAGCCTAAACAGGAGGCCGCACAGCAGGCACGCTCACACCCGCCTCCGTGATATCAACAACTGTATCGATTCCCGTCAGCAGCTTCTGCCCAGACATACCAGCCGCAGCATTGTCTGCACACTGAGGTACGGTATTTCCTGGCACCAACTCGCACTTCTGCAGCTTGCCGCGCAGACAGCGTCCATCGTCAACATCCCAGAATTGTGTGTTCTTAGCCCAGAAAGATTGGGGTTCCGAACTGACACAATCTACGTAGCTCTTCGTCGACTTGGCAATGACAGGTAGAGTGCCGTCAGGGAGGATACCAGCGCATTGGTCCATGGAAACATACTCGTACTGCACGCCCTCCCACTGTGATTCTATTTGGGTGTTGACTGACCTCCAGTCTGCACCGTACTTCAGCGTCTTGAACGCATCCATGGAAATATCGTACGAGGAGGCAGATTTGTCGATATGCAGGACGTTGATGGTGTTGCCGTTCGGGGCTGTGAGTTTGACACAGGGGTTATCGCAGGGAGGTGGTAGTGGCCAGTAGGCGATGCGGTTGGTATTGATAAGGCAGCCGATGACGCCCATGGAGGAGTCGTATTGGACGTGCGAGTTGAGAGCGATGGTGCCGGTCGTGGCGCGCTTGCTAGAGTATTGGTGGCCATGTTCGTAGTGCGAGCGGCCGTCATCGTGTCCTTGATGAGGGAGGGCAAGAATCGTGGGAACCATCCCAGCTGCGAGAAGGGAAGCGATGGAAGAGAACAACTTCATGTTGAACGAGTATTGGATTTTGAATATGAATGAATGAATGTGCTTTGCGAAATAGGGTATTGTAAAAAGTTGAGCTTGGTGTCAAATGAGTGAGAAGAGTGAACAAATCGACCAGCGAAGAATAGAACAAGACAAACAAAGCGAATAGAGAGTGCCTCTGGAAGAGATTGTTGCATACGAATATCTACATTGTGCGTGCATACCGCCTCTTATGTTTGCTGGTCAAGGATCGGAGTTGAGGCTGACAGTCCGGACAATCCACCGCTCACGTTGCCCGGCGAAGGACCACCAGGCACGGAATACCTTTGCTTCAGATCATGGCGGCTCTGCAACATCGGCAGTCCGAACAATTCATGCTGCGCAGACATGAGCTGCCATGTTAGCTCCAGGCGTTCGAAGATATCGACGGTTGTATGCAGGAATAAGACAGCGCAGCTAGGTGCCAACCACGGATAGTGTGTCAGGATGTGAAGTTCGCGACAAACAAAACAAACACGCAGTCGATGTAAGTTCACATCTAGTGCGCATGCGAGAGTTTGTTACAATGTTTTAGGAGAGATGAGATGGGTGCGTGAAACTCGGCTGACGCTCGCTCGCTAGAGTACTTGGGCGACGATTAGCTCATCAAGACGTGGAGAATGATGTCCTCATTTCCTAAGAAGATCGATGGTTTTTAAATTACTACATCAGGCAGTTGGGCGCCGATAAGATATGGTGTAGCCGAGGCTGATTCCTAGCAGGGAGGGACCGTGAACATAGCCTCTACACCACAGCAATGTCAATGTCGTAGCGCTCACGCCCATTACGTCCACGCGATCTGGTGGTCAAAGATATCAACGCAGTCTCGGCTCTGTGCACCTTCCTTTTCCATGTTTCGCTCGGAAGGCGAGGCGGGGGCAGCTGCATAGCTCCCGTTCCCCCGCGGGGTACCTCTGGACCCTCTACCTGTGCTGACAGTTACAGCGCATATATTAACTGGCAGCTGTAGATTCAAGCCGTTCTACATTTCAAGGCCTGAGCTACTATTTGTCAAGCTTCTCGGCTTCTCAACACTCCCATTGACCTACCATGTCGGCCGCACAAGCTCTCCGCGAGAAGCAGGCTCCTATCAAGGACGGGTACCGCAAAGACCCTTCCTCTGCCGTTGTGACTCTCAAATCCACCGGCTCGCTAGACGACTCCTCTATAACATGCAAGCTTTCAACTGGCGCCGCTGTGAAAGAAGCCTCTCGAATCGCAGGCCTCCATCCCAAAGCAGGCGGTGACGACTTCTCTGTATCTGGCGAGCTATGCTCCGGCGACATGCTCCTAGACGCTCTGGTAGCCTGCTCAGGCGTCACGCTCAAAGCAGTTGCTACTGCTCTCGGCCTGCCCGTCAAGTCAGGCACAGTGACTGCAGAAGGCGACCTGGATTTCAAGGGCACAATGGGTGTGGACAGAACGGCACCAGTGGGCATGACTGGGATACGATTGCAGTTCAACATAAAGTTTGGGGCGAAGGAGGATGGGGGCGAAGTCAACGAGGATGATCTTGAGAAGCTGGGTAAGCTTACGGAGAGATACTGTGTTGTTCTGCAAACGCTCGTAAAGAAACCTACCATTGGGGTAGTTATGATCGGAAGTGGGAAGCAGGAAGACGGCATTGAGAGGGAAATTATGCATGGAAGCAAATACTGATCATCGAACACCATAGTCATTGGCTAAGGCCATTACAACTGCAACTTGAGAACCTTCTGCGCGAACTTGAAAACCCCAGAATCGACCCTACCCACTCCCTCATCCTCTTCATACTCCTCTTCATCATCGAGTACCTCCACACCATACCGCGCCGCATCCTCCAACTCCTCAAACCACACCTGGAGCCCACTCCCCTCCCTCTCATCCTCCCCCTTCCACCGTGCAGCAGTCGCGAGAATCTCCAGCGCGCTCCGCACAACCTCCAGATCAAACTCCCCCGACAGCGACTCACTCCACTCCCTTGTCTCCACGACGCTCAGGATGCATGATTGCAGAGCCTGGAGGACTTCGATGCCGTCTTCGCTGATGCGAAAGACGGATGCCATGACCAAATAGGAGAATACGTCGTTGATGGCGACGCATTGTGGTGTGAGGGGGGTAGAGGTAGGTATGGAGATAGTCGACATGATGTCGATGTGTGTGGTTGGTGAAGGGTCATCATCCATCACACTGTCGACGCGACTGATGACCGACATTTTGTCGGCATCGATGGTGGTGGTGGTCGTGTTGGTAGTGATAGGAAGAGCATTTCGCTCAACCCGAGAATGTGCCTCCCGTTTTGGAGTAACGGGGTCGGCGTGGAGGTGTCTGATGACTACCTCTAGGTGACCAATTTTTCGGCATTGGTCGACCGTTTTCTTCATCGCCTTGATTTCCCTGATGAGTTCTCTTTTCTCGCGGTAACGCTGGGCGAGACCTTGAGCGGTGGAGATGAGGGAGGAAGGCATTGTGATGTATGCGAAGAATTTGCTTTGGGGGTTGAATGTATCTTTGTGGGATATGAATTGGATGTGATATGATGTGATGGGAGGAGAGATTTGTGGTGATGGAGGATGAGCACAGAAAGGCAGGTATTTGTACGTGGAAAAAGCCGTTGAGATCACAAATGCAGCGCTCTGAATAGAATTGCGTCCCATTGTTGGAAGAAGCATGTAACATGGTTGATCGTGAGAATTCGGAGTGTTATGGTTGGTGTTGTGGTTGTACCATAACATGAACATCAATTGGCGAATCAATGCCTCACCACATGACAATTCGATGGCAGGAATCGACTCTTTAACAACACGAGACTCTAAGAATATCTAACAATAGATTCGTAACCACAGTTCAGTATATCGTTTGATCTGATTGCGCTCGAAGGCGGCTGGAGGTCAATGCAGCCGTAACCAAAATATTCAAAGTGATCTGATCTGATCTTTCCGCTTAACAATTGATGCGCCTGGAAGGCGGCAGAAGGTCAATGCGATCTGTGCCATAGTTCTTCTCCATGGTTTGATCCGACTGAGTCTTTCCAGCGAACAATTGTTCGGGGTGGTGTGATTCACAGCACAGTCGGCCGCTGCGAAAGCTTAAGATTAAACGTCAGTAGCGGATGTTTCTCAGTTGACACCACAACAAGGTAACCCGATAATCAAAACAGAACGAAAAAGACCCTCGAGCAGTAAATCGAGGCAGAGACGCGTCAAAAACGGTTAGAGAACAATCCACCACGAACCAAGGAACCACAATGCAACAACACCTCCAACGCAACCCCAGCTATCTGAACCAACACACGCCTCCTCCACCTACAAGCCAGATAACCACGCAAAGCAAATTTTTGGAATCTCCAATGCAACTATCCAATATTCCATTCGCCTCCTTCCTCAGATCCATCTCCTATGTACCTCGACATCAACATACCCCGAAGTGCACTACCACTTCCTCATCCTATAGAAAGCGGAAACTGACTGATATTATTCCAACCGTACACAGAGTACACAAAAAAACGTGCTATTTCTTTGTTTCCAACGTTCAGCAGGTACGCATCCCAATCATGTGGGTGTAATGGGCCATTGAGAATATTATTTCAAATATTTCGCTTTCAATTTCACATTGGCATAGATCGTATATATGTATTTATTTCTTTGTGACTATTAGACTCTGGAATATGCAGATTTCCTTGTGGAAACTGAGTGCGCAGACGTGATGGAAGATAGGTAGGTAGCACATATGGATGGGTTTCAGTGATCACGGGTGTACGGTCGGGTAGATGACGAAGGATGCTACGTAGAAGAGAAGCTATTAAGGATAGAGCGCGATTGAATTTCACAA
Source organism: Neodidymelliopsis sp. IMI 364377 (assembly GCA_027946375.1). Classification (NCBI taxonomy): domain Eukaryota; kingdom Fungi; phylum Ascomycota; class Dothideomycetes; order Pleosporales; family Didymellaceae; genus Neodidymelliopsis; species Neodidymelliopsis sp. IMI 364377. Next base: position 23,508 of record JAPEUT010000293.1, read on the forward strand.
AAGGACTTGAAAGCTCATGGTTTGATAAGTTGATGTATAAGATGCAACATACAGCCGATACTACGCAGCTCATCAACGACGGTCCTTAATCCGTGAACCTCCGCCTCGCAAACACAACCACCAGCACTCAATCACGTACCTCTCAACAGCTCTACTCACCAGTACAGCATCACCGCACATGATCCCGATTGTCAACCCACCACGTCACTTGCACGCACTGCGCTCGAGCATCTGACCAGCTCACCTACCCCATCCAGTCAGCTCGTCCGGTCAACACCTTAGGCAGCTGTCATTTTGCAGCGCTAGGCAGAACCAGTGTGCTTCCGCGCAGTGACAGCGCGTGTTCGGGAGCTCTGAATACGGGCGACCAGCCCGAGGCTTCCGTGGCCCTTCATTGGCCGTGGCCGTAGTGCTGGATGTTGGCTGGCTTCTGGTCACGGCGGTCTCCATGTGTGCCTGGCTGCGCTGGCTGCCGCCGGTGCTGTAGCTGCGACGTCGGTGGCGAGGAGGGGATGCCGCACTTGCCAGGACAATGGAGCATTGTCGGATATTTCGTCAGCTGGTGAGGGCTGAGAGCTAAATGCTGGGGTGGGTGGAGGGAAGAGAAGGCAATTGGCGGTACACGTGTTGATTGCACGCTGCAAGGTTTGAACTTGAGGCGCTCGTTGCTGGAGTTGGGAACGCCAATCGTTTACAGGTTCAGGACTGCTGCGCAATTTCATTATGTCAAGGTCAGCGACGCAATCATCGTACGCAGAAGCTCAAGATCAAACCAATACTCTGGGCGGTATGCTCATCAGTTCAGTGATCTCTAAAAATTTCACTGCGTGTCAGCTATATCTAGATCTGTGTATTGCACTCACTGGTTCCGAGCAAGACCGATACGTCTCAACGGGTGATCGACGCAGAGAATACTGCCGATTGAAACTAGGAGAATTACTGATACAGCAAGGTTTCGGAGGTATGCATGAAGGGCTCGACGCAAAGCCACGCGGAAAACTGTAGTGGAGTGAAGGTATCATGGCGTCCGCCATCTTTCGCTGGTCAGGCCTCCAACTTCAGGTGCCTACTTTACCTCTAGTGTTCTCTTCCACGCTCAAGATGGATCATTGATCGCCAGAGACAAGTGGGTAGGCATGATTCTGGATCAGATGTACCTGTTCTTAAGGCGTCGTGAACACACCATTGAATACATCGGGCCCATGGCAGCGGGCCCTATACCGCAGAAGGTTTGCAAGAGCTGAGCCGGTGGTTTCACCGAGACGCACGTATCGAGACAGGTATGACAACTGGTAGCGTGCTAATAGGCTTTGGCACTCGCCACGAGATTTGGCACCTGCATGTCAAGAAGCGGATGTTGACAGATGGGATTGCAGGCATTCGCTCAACGAGAATCAGTTAGACCCACACGCTGCGGCGAAGATTGCTGGCCTATGCAAATTGATGACAGCCCTGAAACCTATGTGCTGTCTGTTAGCATACCATCAAAACCGCCACGAAAGCTCGACTAGTGAAGTGCAGCGGAAGGATCACCGAATAGATCGTTTTTTTCTTCGGCCGAACGATCATGCAGCGTTGCCAAGTTGCCGCAAATCATCAACGATTGAGCAACGGCTGTGGTTGCAGATAGTGATAGTATTTGACTCCACGGCTGATGAACTTTCGCTGTGATGCTGATCTTGGTAACGGATAAGGGGGGTCTGTTATCTCCGGGAGCAGGACGACGCTACAACGCTGATCTGATGGGTTTCCGCCTCCATTGCTGTCGGAGATGCACTCGTGACTGTCGCCGTGGTAAACTGCGCAAACGCCAAGTCGTGCCGATCGAGCTTCCCCTCATCACAGAGGCGGTTCGTTGAAGACTCTGCGCATGTAAAAACTTGTCCGGATCGCGCCCATCCGGTCTGTGTTTGCAAAGAATATGAGTTTCTCCATGTTTGACCCACTGCAAAGAACCAGCCGATGAATTGCAGCATCCGTAGCTTGGCAGGTGTTGTTGACAAATCCTCAAAACAAGATGTCAAATGGCACGACTCATGAGCGCACACGATCGTCAAATCGATCTGCATAATTCGACACGGGAAGGCAAGAAGAACCGACCACGGCCGCATAAGGCTCGCTGGCGCAAAGGGTCCATAGCGGGTGCCACTGACCACCCGCACAAGCTTGTTTAAACTGAAAACAGTAAAGGTCGTCTGCTAAAGCCAGATCGAGCAAGTGACACTTTGGGTCGCTAAATTGGTGATAGCACCAGGAGATTGCGGTGATTCGTAGGAACCAAACCGTCGTTGGCGTTCAGCCTTCCAGCAAAGACGGTTTGTTTAGTTTGAGATCTTGACACATGTAAGGTGGATCTGCTGCGCATTTGTAAGTAATGCAACTATGCGTTGACAGCAAATGATGACGTCGCGAAGGGCTTGAGCTCTGACGGGATGAATTAAGCTTATTCCATAGGCAAAGTGCTCTGGGCGATTGTGCTTTTCATAATATGAAGATCGCGATGTTCGTTTGCGATGGCGAGCGGCCCAGAACGTTCTACACCATACGTGTTCCAGCATAGCAACGTGATGGTTTCGTGACTCGGGTCGGCGCGCGTTTTGGGCAAACGTTGATGAAATTGAAGGAGTGCAGATGCCAATAGAACGCGCTATTTTTGGTGTGGTATTGTACGAACAGTGTTTAGTATCCCTATCTAGTGAGTGTATGTTTCAGAACGCGCGGGGAATTGAACTTAAGGTGTTGGTAGATTGCTTGGACAGACAGCAGCTTGGTTAGATCTGGTGGATGATCATGTCAAGGACTATTCCGAAAGCTATGATACGTGGTGCATGAACGCAGAGTAATGGCATTTTATCACATATGGAAGAAACCCTGCAGGGGTAGACTGTTCATGCCCAGGATCGCCCAGATACGAAAAAAAAAAAAAAGCTACACGCATGGAAACTCTGTTTAGAATCCTGTCGGGATAGCGCACAGTGAACATACTCGCGTAACTGTTGTTGCTACCGAGACGAAACACGATCTGCTGGTGGGACCGAGGCAAACTTCGTATTGTAGAAGTTCGGAGGCTTAAAGAGGATCCGAGGTAGTCCGTTATCGTGGAGTGCAATGTGGCTCCTTGTACACGTTGTTACCCATGATCGGCCGGGGCCGCACTGGATTGCAGCTTCTCAACAGGGGGTACATCCAGCTCTCGATATTCAACAGAATCCAATGCTCCAGAGAACTTGAGTTCCGGGGACCGGGTACTCGTTCATGCTGTGGACGTTGACGTGAGTGTTGGGATGAGTTGGACTGGAGGGAAAACGAGGCCGCCTATCCACAACCCATGTCTGGTACTACCAGGTGATGAATCGAAGGATCGCATCCGCGGCTGCATGCACGAACATGCTTTTCAGGCCAGAGGAATCGGCGAGTGTGATGAAAGCATCTCTCAGTGAAGCAGGCCATGCGTCCGCTCCGATGGGAGAGTGCAGGCCTGGGACAGGTGCCACAAATGTTACCACGTTCAATCTTCTGGTCTGTCTACAATCCAGGACCTTGTTTCCCGACAACCACGGACCGTTCCACCTGACTTGATCGATTGTACGACCAAGATCAGGACGGTGGCCGACATAATCGTCACGCAGGGCGACCCCTCATGTGGCACCCTCAACAGTACTCCGGGCGGTAGGAGCAGCATACAAATTGGCGAACGAATACGGTAGGGCTATATCAGAATTGCATCTGGGTTTGGTGTGTCGCTAGTGACAGCGCCGCCAAAGTGCTGCTTGTAGGCTAGCGAGCAGACCGTCGGGCGCCTGGCCTGGCGCGAGAGTTTCTGAAAACGATAGTTTGAACCGAATCATTCATGTTTGAGAAGCCGGATGCGACACACAGTCGAGGACAGGTTGAACAAGTCTTCGCAGGTCGGTAGTGTTTGTGGCTTTAATCGTGTATGACAGAGCAGGTCTGCAAGCTGCGGTCCGATGTGGAGTGACGGTAAGACGGAAGGCTGTGCTCGATTCATGCAAGGGTTGCCTCATGACCCTGGATCATCATCGTGGAGTTGTCGCCAACATGTTTCTTGTTCGGGGTGCTGGGTCAGTGAAGTGACTAGCGACAGCCGCATAGTGGATCTTCCGGCGCCGGCATCTTGTGTGGTGAGCGAGGACATTGGCCGGAAGCGTGCCCTGGAGCTCACTGTGGTTTAGCTGTGACGCGAAGGCGACGCTACCGTGGAGTGACAGCCCCTGGGAGATGGCGCAAAAGAATGGAGGCTTGGCAACACATGACGAGGCGCGAGTGTCCATCAAAACAAAGTGACGGACTGTCAGGCGGTCAACTGCTGCAGTGTCACCATGTGGCGGTCCCAGGCGCTTCCGCATGGTGGCATCGTACCTTGTGCAAGGTGTGGGCGAGAGGGAGCGAGAGGGCTGCGAAGGACCCAAGGCAGAGGTTTGTCGTGGAGCCAGGATGGTGCAGCCGAAGATGTTCGCAGATGGCCACTGTCGCGGCTGCGGTGCGCGGGGCCTGCATTCACATTGGCACACGAGCCTGAGGCGGTCAAGACTCAGGACCGCTGCACACACCCACTGCACACTCACTGCACCCACTGCGCAGTGCAAGAGGCAGGCTGGGCGCTGGGCTTGCCAGGCCGGCCGGGATCGTACATGGCTGACCTTCACGGGGCGCCGAAGGGCCAGCTGCAGGTCCGGCTCGCCTGCCGGATCTGACAGAGAACGGGAGCGGGCGGAGATTCGAGACGCGAGACGCGAGACTCGAGAGAGCTGGCGACGCGAAACACGGGCGAGGGCTGGGCGCTCGTCAAGGTTTCGTAGCATCGGATCGGATAGCTGCAAGTTGCCAGTTGCCAGCAGTAGCAAGTTGCAACGTTGCCAGATGCAGCGATTGAGAGAGAGAATGCTCCGCGGAAGCCTCAGGCACCCGCCTCGAGTCCTCGACGCGAAAGTTTGAAACTCGAAACTCCTCGGCGCTGCGTGGTGAGCGGCCAGGACAGCGTTTGGTGCGCGGTTTGATCGGCCGGCTAGCGGCCAGGATCAGCACGTCGGGGAGGCGCGACTCCCGATCGAGCAAGGCGCCATGATCCCTGCTGCCAATCACGGGCGCTCAGGCGTCGTTGCACCTCCCCCAAACTGCAACCAGCATCGTTAGACAGCTGTCAACCGCCCGCACCGAAAAAGGGGCGCAGTCCACCCGCGACCAGGTCGAGCGCTGCCCGTCAGCGAGGGCTTGACATCATCGCCGTCGTCGCCCTGGTTGTTGGGGGGCAGTTTGCAGTCGTCGCAGTTGTCGCAGTCGTTGCAGCAATTTGCAGCAGCGCGCCGTTGCTTGTCCACCTGCACGTGTGCGGCTGTCCTTCTTTGTCGCGCCTGACGTAGGTAGCATCGACTCCATCGACACCGGCCATTAGCTGCCAGCCCATTTCACGTGCGCTGGCCGTTTGAAGAGAAGTCTAGCAGTGCCAGCACTACTGTGTACGCAGGGGCCTTGCTGTTCACGGCTCCCCTCCCACTCTCACTCAGTCTGTGCTTGGTGGTCGACGGCGAGGGACAGACCTTCGACCTTGACCGTCACCCGTATCCAATCTCGCGTTGACGCTCAACTGGCGAGTGCGTCGTCGTCCCAGCTGCGGTTCCTGTATCACGCGTGGGCGCCGTCTTGTCTACTGAAAACCCTCTGCTGCAGCACTAGCCCCATCTCACCTCTCGACACGACAGCGAGCCTTCCGCTCCTGGCTGCTGGAAAGTCGTTGTTGCACAGCTGCACACTCTCGTCAGCCACCAGCTTGGTTTGGGCCTGCGGCAGCTGTCTGCCGGCCACGGTGCCATCTGCTGGGGCTACAAAGGAGCCACCAGCATGGCTCCAGCGTGCACAACATGTCACCACCCTCGGATTGACCTCCGCTCTGGTCGACGGTACCGTCGCAGACTGTGTCGTTCACGTTGCCTTCTGCCCCCCCTCCGAACTTGCGGAGCGCAGCTTGACGGAGCCTTGCTCCAATAATTGCACCTTCAGCCGTCATCATGCTACCGTGCAACCGGTCCTTGGCACAGCGCAGGCTTGCAGCTCACCAATGGGCATCCATCCAAGAGCACGCTCGTCCCACACGCAACACCCAGCTCACTCGTCTGGGTTCGGGAACATGCACCAGCTGTTTTTGCTTGGGCAAGAGCGCATTCGGCTTGGTATGCGCCCACGTTGAGCGAGGAATGCGGAGCATGTTGGCAGGGAAAGTGCACGCGGTCAAACGCGAGGCTGCCAACGCGGTGAACTTTGTTCTGTACAAAGTTGGCAGCAACCACCGCCTGAGACGATCGCTTGCAGACCAGCCACATCTTGGCTCTCAACCCGCTGTCGCCGTGACCGTCATGGAACGTCGACAGCTCGCTGCGGCGGCCAGTGTGTGGGAGCGCAGATGAGGTAATCGACCCGGAGCCAGTCCAGAGGCACGCGACAGAATAGGCCTTGAACAGAAGCGGCCCCCTGCTCGTTTCCAGGTATCCGAGTCGAGTCAGATGCAGCAAGATCTGCGTCGATACAAGTCTGGCAAGTGGTGGAGACAAGCGGCGACGCTCCAATGGCGCCCCCGGCGTCAGGCCTGCAGCAGATAGCGCGGCTTCACCACCGGCTCGTGCCTCGAGTTCTGCGGCTTAGTGGGAGGCCCTCTGTTTCCTCTGCCAGCCAAAGCCCGCGTTGTGCACGCTCGGAGAATATAGGCCAAACCTTAACTCGCACCTGTCAGAAGCGCAGACGTCGTGCTAGACGCGCCTGTCTGTCCTCCGCTGGCGCTTGCTAGCATTCCCCTGGCGCAATGCCTGGGTCCTAGATCGCGCTGCATGGTTGATGTACGGCCCGTTGCAGTCTTGCTTTGCCCAGAAACGCCTCCTTTGCCGTGGAGTCCTTCTTAAACACCCTGCGCCCGTCATCACGACCCTGACTACTCCTGCGAACTGCTGCGTGCTTGCGCCGGCTCATCTCATCCATCTCAACTGCGGCACTACCCATCTGTACATTGCCCAGAACGATCATAATTTCCTGTACTATAATTCTTGTTGCGAACCCTACCCACCTTCCTGAGGCCATATATCTGTGATATATTTCTTGGTTCACTTGCCCTGGTTCTCCGACATCCAACCACAGCTCGACCCCTTCTTGGCCAACACTCGTCCTGTCAAATAGTGAGTAACTTCGACATCTGGCACCTGTTCCCCTGGTTCTGTGGGTTTATGACCCATTACGTTGTCATCACTCACTCTGAGTGGAGCATCGATTGCTGTGTCGTATATTCACGAACCATGGGACAACCTCTTTCTTTCACCGCTCAAAATTGTTCTAACCATATCTTGTACAGCATATAAAGCCTGCTGTGGTGCAAGTCATGGAATATCTCACACTGCAAGATATTCCGCACCGCCACTGCAACCCCTCGCACTCACACAGAATGGCGTCTCAGTCAAGTGAGCGGCCGGTGGGAAACCCAGTTGCTGCGGTATGTGAATACTCTGATCTTCTTACACTCCTTCCCGATGCACCCACCTTGTTCCTTCCTCCTGTCTCCCTCCCTCCACGCTACAATTACGTCTGCCCCACCGAAGCCCCTACTTTCAACCCTCTTCTCCGGGACATCACCCCGCCCAGATTAGCAAGTGTCCCACCTGCACTTGAACACCAAAGGGCTCAGAGAGACTTATTTCGCACTTCGCTCGAGTCCGACATGAGCTCTGCTACTCCCAAATACGTCCTCGGCATCCTCCACTCAACATGCAGCCCCAAGCAGCAACACGACTATTCTTCTAGACATCATGCAGACACTAAGACGAAAGAACAGAATCACCTCCAGCGTAGTTCACCACCATACCAGCCTGGCGAGCAAAACTTCCCTGGAAAACTTCCATCATTCGACGAGGTAGGTTTGAGCCGTATAACAGGGCCCTTCAAGTCACTGACCGTTTGCAGTTTGTGCAAACCACTATTGAAAGGACACCACCACACACACCATCTCGAAGGAATGAATCCACGGAGAACTCTCCACGCGTGCGTCCACAGTTCGACGACGTAGCTTGGTCGGACAGCAAGCGCAGACGCGTTGATACGCTAGGAGACATTTACGCCCGCCCTTCAAACGCTGCAGAATACCCACCTGCTGATCCCCGCCGCATGAGCTCAGCTATCGATCCCGCACTTTACCACGCAGATCCCACTAGGTCTAGACAGCAATCGGCAGGCCCTGCTCATCATCGCCCAAGCTTGCCCTTCCCTCCTGCATCCACAGCAACACATGTGCGTCACCAGTCGCAACCGGTTGCTCAGGGACCCCCATCCTACCAACAGCCAGCAATGCACCCGCATAGAATGGTCGTCCAGGGTTCTTACGCCCAGCCAGCCCCTCAATCTTCCATCATGTACGAGCGTAGGCCCAGCTACTACCAGGATCTACACATGCAGCAGCACGCTTACCCCTACGATGACCGTCGTGAGTCAGTATACTACGCCAACCAGCAATACGCTGCCCCTGCTTCCTCTGGTTATGAGCAAAACTACTACGACGTCCGGTTCCAACAGCATGTTGGTGTCGACCATAACGCTTTCAACCGCAAACGACGCGGTAACCTTCCCAAGGAGGCAACGAATGTACTGAAAGATTGGTTCCACGCAAACCGTGCCTCACCGTATCCCACTGAGGATCAGAAGCTTGAGCTTTGTCGAGTGACATCACTCTCTTTGAACCAGGTAAGTTGATATTCTAGTTTTGCTGGCACACGGCTTGACGTTGCACTACGCATGTCATTCGTGAGCTGTCTTCGGCGTGCCTCATAGTCTGATCCACACCAAACGTTGTCAACTATCCAAGGCATAATGCTGACGTATTCGCAGGTCAGCAACTGGTTCATTAATGCGCGTCGCCGGGCCCCACAGAAAGAACAACGAGAACGTGAGGCCAATAGCAACACTGAGCAATAGACGGTCTCTGGGTCGATCCACTCTGGTAACCCTATCGATCTTTCATTATTTTCATTATTCGCACTGGCATGCTTTGAAGCCGTCGGATATCTCGACGCACCAGACTTTCTTTACTCTACCACATGATCTCTCTCTTACTGTCACATGGATTCTTATTCGGTACACACACGCATCACCAGGTGTTGGAATCGGCGGTTCCTTTACTCACCCACTGTACGTAATACCCTGGGTACCAAAACGGAGCATTGGAGACTGGGCATGAGCATGGGTATGCACTTTGAGGCATGGCGTCACAGGCGTTCCCGCGGACACAATCCGACGCGGTTGACTTTGTTGTTTGGTTTCAGTACTTAGTGTTAATCAAACCTGAATTCAGGTATATCACCATCCATGCAGCTCTGCAGACAACCAGAATTTCGCAGTACCCTTGGAGCACTGACTGCAATTTCGCTGCACACGCTATAGACTACTCAACGTCCACAGCACCGTGGTATGCTGCTCACAGCTCCACTAGCAATCAACTCGAAGCGAAAGCGCAAGCACCAGGTTCGAAACTATCGACCAATCCGCCACGTTAGGAGACTTTTACTGGTGAAACATCCGCAGTCAGCTGTGGCGCTATGCTTTGCGTCCGCTGCCATCCATGGCACCATCCGCCACCATGCCCACTAGAGGATCGCCAGACTATCGAAACTCAACTCCACCATAACCAGCACCAGTGCCGACAGATTTCATGCAAGTATAGAGTTGACACTACATCACGACCACAAACGCACTACTGTCAAACACCGATCTGCGCCGGTAACTCTGACTAGCGCCCAGCACCAAAGACGAGTCTAGTGAGCGGCATGTTCGGCATCTTCCAGCGGAATGAACAAACTGGCAGACGATCGGTTATGCGCGGACTATCGAACCTTGAGCCAGAACGTGTATAATATGCAAGTCTATTTTTCAACATTGGAAACACCCACGTAGGCCACACTTGGCAGCTGCCATGGGTGCTGTTTCAGGCCGGATGTGGATCCAGGGTTGGAAGGAGGGGAGGGGTCCGTAAGGCGTATAATTTGCAAGTGGCAATGGAAGAGCAATATACCGGAAACTTGACGCTTAACGGCCTGCGGGTGAGCTTCGTGATCCTGGTCTGATGTGAGGAAGTGCTTTGTTGTTGTTGTCATTAGGGGGTGCGGGATTGTCAGCCTTGCTTTGGACGAAACGGGAACAGAGTGTGTGGCAGGGGTGTAGAGGAAACGGTTTTGGCGGATGGCTTGTTGCAGGATTTGCGATCTCAACGCAGTTTGGATACCGGGGGTTTTACCGTTTACGTTTTCCTTCTTTCTATTTCTTCGTTTTCTCCGTTCTTTTCCTTGGTTGTTACCTATGGTGGACATGTCATGGGGAGAAGAAAGTGACGAGGCGCATAAAGACCTTGTCTGTCATGGCCGTCATGGACTGTCCTGCGCACTCACCCTGGTCCCGACTTCTGAGCGAATAGCCAACTGACCCATTGTTGGGGATCCAGGAGGAAGGGGGGAACAGATGTCAAAAAGTGGATGTCACAATAAACCCATGTCTGATCGTCACTGGGTTGTCTCCCCTTCCATCTCATCGCATCTCATCGCCATCTCATCTCATCGCCATCTCATCTCACTCACCTCTTCCCGTCATCGCGCGCATCCGCCGCGATCCTGCCTCTCGCAACAGCGGCGCGCCCCCCAGCACATCTCTACTTAGCCATCTACTCCAGTAAGTATCGCAAGATCGTGGTGTGCTGTCTACCGGGGATCAGCACGGTAGCGCAGCTCTGGCCGCCCATGCGGGGACCGGCCCGAACGCAAGCTAGCAGTACCACAACCAGGAACCGCTGGCCGCAACAAACCAGAAAATCACTTTTCCTGGCCGCGAGTCACCGCAACGGGTATATCCTGGTGCGCGTCGGTGGAGGGGCTAAGTAGCTGGTGATGCGACGACGGAGTGAGGCGGTGCTTGTCAGGTTGGGGTCTGGGAATGTGTCACGGGGATGACGCGCAGGAAGGTTGGTCGTTAGTGGTGGTGGTGGGGGGCCTTGCGACGGTCGAGCTTGGGTTTGGGGAGGGGTGAGCTCACCGGTGGTGGTCGTTGCGAGGGGTTGGTTTTTTTTTTGGCGGGCGGTGATGTATGGGTGGGGGTG